>BSBK01014161.1:0-39186 GCA_027943335.1 Chamaecyparis obtusa
ATATATGGTATATACATATATATACATGTATATACATATATATACATATATATACATATATTATACTTATCTATATATATGTATATATATATAGATAATGTATATATATGTATATATATGTATATATATGTATATACATGTATATTTATGTATATACATATATATATACATATATATACATATAGATATATATACATATATATATATATATGTATGTATATATATGTATATATATGTATATACATGTATATATATGTATATACATATATATATACATATATATATACATATATATATATATACATATATATATATATATGTATATATATACATATATATATATATATATACATATATATAATATATATATGTATATATATATATATATGTATATATATATATATATATGTATATATATATATATGTATATATATATATATATATATATATATATATGTATATATATACATATATATATATATATATATATATATATATTATATGTATATATATGTATGTGTGTGTGTGTGTACATAAGACTTCATAAGACTAATTATACCTAATAAGACCTAGATAAGACTAATTAGACCTAATGAGTATTGTGACCTATTAAGACCTAATTTTCAACCTATTAGGACCTAATATGAGTAATAAGACCCAAATTAGGACCTAATATCATTAATAGGATGGGCCTTAGACGTAACTAGACCTAATAAGACCAATTAACACCTAATAAGACATGTAACTAGTCCCAAGTATACCTAATATGAGTAAGAGGTCCCCTTAAGACCTAATTAGATATAATAGTTGATCTATTATAACCTAATTTGTTAAATTTAGTAACAAGACATAAGAGTACCACTTAAGACCTAATTAGACCTTTAATAAGACTAATTAACACCTAAGATCATGAGTAATAGGACCTGCTAGTACACCTAATATGAGCAATAAGATCCCTTAGGCATAATTAGATCTATTATGAGGTCTAATATGGATAATATAACCCCTAAGGCCTAATTAGACTAATTAACCCATAACAAGACCTAAGAAGACCTAGTTATACCTAATTATACTATTTAATGTACCTAATACATGTGAGTAATATGACCTAATATAACTAATAGGAACTAATATTGAATAGTAATAGTGCCTAATTAGGGACCTATTTATGAACTTAATAGGACCCCTTAAACCAAATTAGTCATAATAAGCCCTAATTATCTATGTAATATGAGTAATAGGACCCCTTCTAGGTGTAATTAGATCTAATTAGACTAATTAACACCTAATATACTCGTACTATGACCATTTAAGACCTAATTAGACTCAATATGCTTAATATGAGCTCTTAAGACCAAAGTAGACCTATTAGAACCTAATTAGACCTACTTAGATGCAATTAGACCTATTAGGACCTCATAATTCCTAGTTATCTAGGTTTATTTTAAGACCTATGATAGGTTATATGACCCCTTAAAACCTATTAGGACCTAATTAGACCCAATTAGATGTATTACAACCTAATTAGCACCTAAATAGACCCAATTAGACCTATTAGGACCTAATTAGACCAATTAGACCTATTAGGACCTAATTATACCCAATTAAACCAATTATGTCCTAATTAGACCTATTAGGACCTATGATAGGTTATATGACCCCATAAGATCCCATTAGACCCAATATGAGTAACATGACCCCTTAAGACCTATTAGCACCTAATTAGACCTATTAGTACCTAATTAGACCCAATTAGCTCCTAATTAAAACCAATTAGACCTATTAGGGCCTAATTATATCCAATGAATCATACTATGACATAATTAGACGTATTAGGATATATGATAGGTTATATGACACCTTAAGACCACATTAGACCCGCTATGAGTAATATGACCCCTTAAGAACTATTAGCACCTAAAATTACACCTATTAGGACCTAATTAGACCTGTTGGGACTTAATTATACCTATTATGACCTAATTATACCTATTAGAACCTATGACAGGTTATATGACCCCTTAAGACCCCATTAGACCCACTATGAGTATATGACCTCTTAAGACTAATTAGCACCTAATTAGACCCAATTAGACCTATTAGGACCTAATTAGACCCTATTAGACCTATTAGGGCCTAATTATACCCAATTAAACCTATTATGACCTAATTAGACCTATTAGGACCTATGATAGGGTATTTGACCCCTTAAGACCCCATTAGACCCACTCTGAGTAATATGACCCCTGAAGACCTATTAGCACCCAATTAGACCCAATTGGACCTATTAGGACATAATTAGACCCAATTAGACCTATAAGGACATAATTACATCCAATTAATCCTATTATGACCTAATTAGGCCTATTATGATCTAATTAGACCTATAAGGACATAATTACACCCAATTAATCCTATTATGACCTAATTAGGGCCTATTAGACCTATTGGGACATAATTATACCCAATTAAACCTATTAGGACCTAATTAGACCTATTAGGACCTATAATAGGTTATATGACCCCTTTAATACCGAATTAGACCCACTATGAGTAATATGACCCCTTAAGACTTATTAGCACCTAATTAGACCCAATTAGACCAATTAGCACCTAATTAGACCCAATTAGACCAATTAGGACCTAATTACACCCAATTAGACCTAATTATACCTAATTAAACCTAGTATGACCTAATTGGACCTATTAGGACCTATGATAGGTTATATGACCCCTTAAGACCCCATTAGACCCGCTATGAGTAATATGACCCCTTAAGACCTATTACCACCTAACTAGACCCAATTAGACCTATTAGAACCTAGTTAGACCTTATAAGACTCATTAGGACCTAATTATACCCAATTAATCCCATTATGACCTAATGCGATGTATTAGGACCTCTCATAGGTTATATGACCCCTTAAGACCCCATTAGACCCACTACGAGTAAGATGACCCCTTAAGACCTATTAGCACCTAATTAGACCCAATTAGACCTATTTGGACCTAATTATACCCAATTAGACCTATTAAGACCTAATTATACTCAATTAAACCTATTATGACCTAATTAGACCCATTAGAACCTATGATAGGTTATATGACCCCGTAAGACCTCATTAGACCCACTATGAGAAATATGACCCCTTAAGACCAATTAGCGCCTAATTAGACCCAATTAGACCTATTAGAACCTTATTATACCTAATTAAACCTAATATGACATAATTAGACCTACTAGGACCTATAATAGGTTATGTGACCCCTTAAGACCCCATTAGACCCACTATGAATAATATGACCCCTTAAGACTTATTAGCACCTAATTAGACCCAATTAGACCTATTAGGACATAATTATATGCAATTAAACGTACTATGACAGGTTATACGTCCCCTTAAGATCATGTTAGACCCATTATGAGTAATATGAGCCCTTACGACCTATTAGCACCTAATTAAATCCAATTAGACCTATTAAAATGTAATTTATGTAATTGATTTTACTTTCAAATAATGTAGTGAAATGTGCATACTTTAATTTTATTTTTAATTAAATTAGGAAAACATACATATATGTAGACTTTATTTGGCAGTAAATAAAATCTTTCAAGTACATACATATTCTAGATCTATCAGACATATTATTGCACATCACACATGGCAAATGCACTGATTCCCCCTGCAGAACTATTTGCACGCACTAATAGAGAGATTGAACTATGCAAGAATCCATAAATAATTCGTCTAGCTCTAGTGTCTATAAGAGCACGTGTCAGTCCATCCTTACTAGCTTGATTAGCATTATGGATGACATTCATGGTACCACTCCCTATGCCCCAGATATTATAGAGGCCATACTTGAGAGGAAGAGACAAGAGGTTGGCTCTGGTCTTTCTCTTAAGGAGGTACAGGCTTTAGTGCCTAAAGCGACCCTAAAAGGGGAAGTTTTCCCATCTTATGCAGATAAAAATTATGTGAAGGGGTATCAGGTTACTAGGTGTGAGGATCCTGCTATATCAGCATTGATATACCCATGATTTCTGGCTGCCCATGGTCGTTATCCGAATAACGACCAGATTCCATTGTACTTTACATAATAGATTTTTATTGATGTTTGTTTAGGGAGGGCTATTAATTACACTAATTTTCTAGTACATCTAGGATAGGGGCGTGGTAGGCTTGCTGATAGAGATGTTTTCCATTGAGCTGATCGATAGAGGCCAGTACACAAGGCCATTATTGGTCAGCGGGCACCTACTATAGCTCATTCATTGGGTCATGTTGCAGATGATGTTATTCATAGCACCCAGCTTCGAGTTGTGATTGATAGTGTGGTGGACATTGCAGCAACTGCCACATCCATATCTAGTGATCAGGTTGGTCAGTACCTGATGTCTCGATAACACTCCAGATCGTCAGGTGGAGCATCCTCTAGTAAGACCACAGATGACATGTACAGTGTAGCAGGCATCCCTTCACTTTCTAGCCTAGAGGGACTTACAAGAGAGATGACACGTGTCACATTGACTAGCTTGGCTAAGGATCTATTGGATGCATATGCATTTATAGCAGCACAACATGATATCCCCATATCAGAGGTTATATCGCATGTGGGTACTGTCAGATACGCTCAGCCACATCCTTCTCACCTAGATTGTGATCTTAGCGGCAGTGCTCATGAGGATCCACCTACTGACCACTCTATTGCTGCACAGGGAGAGGCATAGCATACAAACCCTTCAGTCATTGCAGGGCATCAATTCTCTGATGTTGGCCTTGACGATGTTGAGTTCAGCATGACCACTATGGGTTATCTAGATTTGTTGACACATGATGATACGACTTTCATGTCATCTCATTTGGTTAGTCCATTGCATTCATCATTAGAGAGGCGTGTGTGGTCTACTCATGTTGCAGATGCAGAGTTGAGCTTGGACCAGACACAACAAAATCTTGATACCTTGGTTGATAGGATTGAGGCTAGAGAATCCGAGTACTATCAGTTTCCACAACCTACACAGCTATAAATCAGATTATATACATGTATTTAATGTTATAATTTAATTTAAATTTATTTTCAAAATTTTATATATATATATATATATATATATGATATATATTTTTTGTCTACCAGGATATGCCTCTTGTTACTCCTTTTGGGTACTAATCATGTACGTCATTAGGACTCATTCGATGATGACATCAGTAGTGGACAGGTGAGTTTTTAATTTATTATCTGTGTGTACACACTTTATAACATGTTTTCTTGTACAATATTTTAAATCAAACTTAATATCTTTGTACAATGTTTATATATTAATTTATATATCTCTTTCTTTGTAGGGATCTGCACATCCTTCTTAGTGAGGAGTCGTCATGAACTTGTAAATTTTCAATACTTTCAATAGATTACATACATACATGTTTAATTTAAATTTGATTACATACATGAATGATGTTTGAATTTAATAGATTACATACATGAATGATGTTTAATTGTACATGTTTATAATGAAAGTTATGAATGATGTAAATTTGACACATGTGAGCTATATAATTGAGGTCCCTAGATGTTTAATTGAATCTTACTTATATTTAAATGTACATTCGATAATAGTTGTGCACGTACTTTTAATTTAATGTTGTTGTACTTCAAGTAGATTTTATATTTAAAACATGCACGTCCTAATATAACACATGCAAATTCAATACATACACACATTCATATTCCAAAGTTAGAGTACTTCATATTTAGGTAGATAATTAATATATCATATCCACTTGTAAGACATAAATTTTAGATCTATATTCTTAATTTTAAATTTAATTCAAGCTCCATTCACTATTGGCACTAGTAGGAAAGAATGGAGCTAAGAAAACCTCTGGTCTCACCTGTGAAAAATTTAGTTCAAATCATATTTCATAGGTGATTTAGTCCACATCAAGTGGTTCATCTCTCTCTTGAATAACATTTAATATTCTCTCATAGTCGTCAGTATCAAGTCTCCACTTACGAATGCCACGTCCCGTCACAGGAACAAGAGATAGGACAATGGCAATTACAAGATGACTATACTGATAAACCTTATTGTTAGGTTGATAATCAATAAAATGAATCCCATATTTAAGTATTTTGGTTTGCTTCAAATATGTTCCTTGCATGACAACTGAACCTGCACAGACAAGTTCAACAATGCTAAATATATATATAGATGTGAACTAACCATATAAACAAACTTATAAGAAAATTGGAAGTTGGAAGGTCTCACTCAAGTTTAATACAAGTTGTAAAACTTAAATACAGTACTAGAACCTATGGAAAAAATAATTCCATCGCTTGTTTCATTTTGTATTAGCTTCATCCTCTCCTTGCAGCAACGTAATAAATAGTAACTAACACCTTCCACATTTCTAGGTTCTTCTACTACTGCAAAAATATGTCTTGCATTTAAAGTGAACTTTTAATTTTAGGAACTTGTAAATATAAATTAAACAAACTTTATTTATGAATTGAGTTTATGAATCCTTTTTAAACATGTACATAAACACACACGTACCAATTTTGATCAAACTTGAAATATGGTCATAATCTGTAGAAATCAATGGAATGTCATCAAAGCTTTCATCTTGAACATCATTTGTGTTTGTAACATCTAGTGGAACCAAATTCCATTCACTAACATATCCACATATTTGGTTGATACATTCGTCATAGTTTTTAGAAATGCAGTCATAACAAAAGCATGAATAATATCTAGTGTACAATGACCACACATTACTATCTGTACTCATAACTAAATGTAGGGATCTTGTTTTGTCTACTCTCTTGCATCCATGGATTGATCTTTTGTCAACACCTGAACAATAGAGAGGTCACGTGTAAAAATTAAAGACATATATAAGTTAACTCAAACAATGATCAATAAATTTAAAATTAATATTGTTATCTCCCAGAATACTCGGAAGGGTATGACTTGATCTGATCGTGATGATGTGTTATCATGATTTGGCACCATAAAATGCATCTTGCACCACTCAACTACATCATGAGCATTATTTATATGATATCCCTGATAGTCCAGTTGATACTTTCTTAAAGCACATTTGATACAAGCTCCTGCACCATCATGCTCTCCCTTTCCATGTCCACTCTCAAAGAAACTCCAAATATGTGGTATCTTTTGGTATCGATGATATCTACATAGTTTTTAAAATGGCCTTGCTGATTTAAATTGTGTTGCACATCCATCTAACCAAACAAAATGCTTTTCAATTTTGATGCCTTTGTTTTCCAAATATCCCAAAAATGTCTTAAAGCAATGCTCGATAAAATGTATGTCATGCTCTTTATCATTACTAATGTAAAAGTGATATTCTTTCTTTATGACTCGTGCTTCATATGTACTTTCAACACCATCCAAATCTAATCATGCATGTTGATAAGACACATGTACCATGATAGTCACCTACTCTATATAGTAGTATTCTACTTGAAGTTGTTTTTGAGAAACAAGGAGTAGTTCTCTGCAAAATCAACAACTGATAAAATTGTTCCAACTGGAAAAGATTCTTTTTGTATTTGGAATTGTTCTGCTTTCTATTTAGCAAAAAAAAATATGACGTATGTATGGTTGAATCAATTTATGAAAATTCTCCATAAATGTTGCAACAGGTATCTCGTCTTCTACATATTCCAACCTTGTTGATTCTTTCCCGACTTTTGTTTCAGACTTTATGTACTTGAATCTCTTACATTTTCTCATCCTTGTCATGTCAGTATCTTCAAGTCTCAAAGGAAATTTAGCCAAATCCCCGCATGTTTGACAAGTTTCTCTTATGTAATCTATTTCAGGTATTCCATGATCAATTGATTTGTTACATAAGATTGATGTTATGAATTGGCTTGGACGTTTAGGAAAATCATTTTGAGAATCACCACTTTCTTCTATCATCTTTCTAAACCCTTGGTAGTAGAGATTGAATTCAATATGATATCGACAACAAAAAGTTTCAAAAGATTTATTTATCTTTACAAAAAATGGCTTTAATCTTTCAAACATTGTTTGTCCAATCTTAATGTCAGGATTTGAATTACAAAATGAGAGATACAATTCATGTTGTGTGGTGTCCAACCAATGTTTTGTGTACTGGAAATATTCCTTAGGCCCAGTCCTCTTCTTGATAACATCTCTTGTATTTGGTGAAGGATGAGTATGATCAGTCCAAAATGATGTAACTAAATTCCTAACTATTTCATTAGTTCTATCAGACCAAGGAGCTCTACACATTAGTGCCCAATTGCCTTCCAATGTAGTATCATCCAAATTGATTCTTCTTTTCAAATAGTGTGTCATTGTTGATTTGATTATTCTAAGAGTTGTGCTTGTTGAGATTGCGATGACCCTTCTCCAACTTCTAAAGGTTGGGCTTGTTGAGCTTATGATGACCCTTCTCCAACTTCTGAAGGTTGGGCAGCTTGTTGAGCTTGTGATTCTTGAGCATTTCCTACATGTATGAAGTATAAATTATTAAACAAAATTTTTTGAATGAAGTTAGGTCTAACAGGTCTAGTTGAGTCAAATTGGGTCTAATTGAGTCTAATTGGTCTTAATTGGTCCTAATTGAGTCTAGTTGGGTCTAGTTGGGTCTAATTAGGTCTAAATGAGTCTAATTGATCTTAATTGGTCCCAATTGAGTCTAACTGGTCTTAATTGAGTCTAATTGGGTCTAATTAGGTGCTAATTGATTGTAATTAGTTCTAATTGGTCCTAATTGAGTCTAATTGGTCCTAGTTGGTCTTAATTGAGTCTAATTGGGTCTAATTAGTTCTAATTGAGTCTAATTGATACACATTGGTCCTAATTTATCCTAATTGGGTCTAATTGAGTCTAATTGGGTCTAATTAGTCTAAAAGAGTCATAATTGGTCCTAATTAGTCCTAATTGGGTCTAATTAAGTGCTAATTTGTTCTAATTGAGTCTAATTGGGTTCTAATAGGTCATATTAGGTCCTAATTGGGTCTAATTGGTCATAATTGGTCCTAATTGAGTCTAATTAGGTATTAATTTATTCTAATTGAGTCTAATTGGGTTCTAATAGGTCATATTAGGTCCTAATTGGTCCTAATTGAGTCTAATTGAGTCTAATTGATCCTAATTGGGTCCTAATTGAGTCTAATTGAGTCTAATTGATCCTAATTAGTCCTAATTGGTCCTAATTGAGTCTAACTGGGTTCTAATAGATCATATTAGGTTTAATTGAGTCTAATTGATCCTAATTGATCCACATTGGTCCTAATTTGTCCTAATTTGTCCTAATTGGGTCTAATTGAGTCTATTTGGTCCTAACTGGATCTCATGGGTCATATTAGGTCCTAATTAGATCTAATAGGTCCTAATTGGTTCTAATGGGTCATATTAGGTCCTAATTGGATCTAATTGGTTCTAATTGAGTGTAATTAGGTCCTAATTGGTTAGATAATTTAGTCTAATCAGGTCCTAATTGGTTCTAATAGGTCATATTGAGTGTAATTAGGTCCTAATTGGTTCTAATTGAGTCTAATTAGGTCCTAATTGGTCGTAATTGAGTCTAATTGAGTGTAATTAGGTCCTAGTTGGTTCTAATTGAGTCTAATTAGGTCCTAATTGGATCTAATAGGTCCTAATTGGTTCTAATAGGTCATATTAGGTCCTAATTAGTTCTAATTGGTCCTAATTGGTCCTAATTAAGTCTAATTGGTCCTATTTGGTCCTAATTGAGTCTAATTGGGTCTAATTAGGTCTAATTGAGTCTAATTGATCCACTTTGGTCCTAATTTCAAGTCCTACTTGGTCCTAATTGGGTCTAACTGGGTTCTAATAGGTCATATTAGGTCCTAATTGGTCTTAATTGAGTCTAATTGGGTCTAATTAGGTCTAATTGAGTCTAATTGATCCTTATTGATCCACATTGGTCCTAATGAGTCATAATTGGTCCTAATTAGTCCTAATGAGTTATAATTGGTCCTAATTAGTCCTAATTGGGTTTAATTGGTCCTAATTGAGTCTAATTAGTTCTAATTAGTCCAATTGGTCCTAATTGAGTCTAATTGGGTTCTAATAGGTCCTAATTGAGTCTAATTGGTCCTAATTGGTCCTAATTGAGTCTAATTGGTCCTAATTAGTTCTAATTGAGTCTAATTGGTCCTAATTGGTTCTAATTGAGTCTAATTAGTCCTAATGAGTCATAATTTGTCCTAATTAGTCCTAATTGGTTCTAATAGGTCATATTAGGTCCTAATTAGTTCTAATTGGTTCTAATTAGTCCTAATTGGGTCTAATTGGTCCTAATTGAGTCTAATTAGGTGATAATTTATTCTAATTTATTCTAATTGGGTTTTAATAGGTCATATTGTTGGAAAAATAGTCAGCACTCCCCTCAGGATTCACGACATGGCTTAACCGCCTCATGTGTCTTCTATAAGTCTAGTGGTTGTATCAAGCATTAACATGTCGATCTTTTGGTGCAACGACAATTGTTGCTTGTAACGAGTGGTATCAGAGCTTCGTCATAGGTTTGAATCCCCTTGGGTAACGCTGAGGGGGAGATTGTTGGAAAAATAGTCAATGCTCCCCTCGAAATTTGTGACATGGCTTAACCGCCTCCTGTGTCTTCTATAAGTCTAGTGGTTGTATCAGGCATTAACAAGTCGATCTTTTGGTGCAACGACAACCGCTACTTGTAACACATATTAGGTCCTAATTAGATCTAATAGGTCCTAATTGGTTCTAATAGGTCATATTAGGTCCTAATTGGATCTAATTGGTTCTAATTGAGTGTAATTAGGTCCTAATTGGTTAGATAATTGAGTCTAATTAGGTCCTAATTGGTTCTAATAGGTCATATTGAGTGTAATTAGGTCCTAATTGGTTCTAATTGAGTCTAATTAGGTCCTAATTGGTCCTAATTAAGTCTAATTAGGTCCTAATTGGTTCCAATTGAGTCTAATTAGGTCCTAATTGGATCTAATAGGTCCTAATTGGTTCTAATAGGTCATATTAGGTCCTAATTGGTTCTAATTGGTTCTAATTAGTTCTAATTGGTCCTAATTGGATCTAATTGGATCCTATTGGTCCTAATAGGTCATATTGGTCCTAATTAGTCCTAATTAGTCCTAATTAGTGCTAATTTATTCTAATTGAGTCTAATTAGGTTTTAATAGGTCATATTAGGTCCTAATTGGATATAATAGGTCCTAATTAGTTCTAATAAGATCTAATTGAATCTAATTGGATCTAATTAGTTCTAATTGAGTCTAATTAGTGTTGGAAATTTGGCTGAGTTGATTGCATAAATGTTGTCATTATGGAAACATATGATCCACATGAAGATCGCACAAGTCAAAGAGCAAGTATGACAAAGCACATTGCATATTTGTCTAAGTATGAGACAATATTTTTACCAGTATACCCGGACATAGTTTTTGTTTGCAACATTGATTGGAGTGAGTTTAGTGCTTATGCACTTGAACATAGACTCTATGGTGACTAATGATGACCCATCTCAGAGTGCAAGTCAGTATGACATGTACAGAAGAAGTTATGATAGTTTTACCGAAGACAGTGTGAAGCCGACAAGACATAATATGAAGGCAGGATTGGTAAAGAGTTAAGGGATTATTTTGTTTATCAAAATAATGTCTTAACAATATAAAGGGATGACATCCTAGATGTTTACTCTTGGATAAATCTATTGGTATATATGTAAATGTATTTGTAATTGTAAAGTGTAACAGTTGTAATTGTAACAAGCAGCAAGTAATTGTAGAAGTATGATGTGAAGTATATGAAGCATATGTAATAGCGATAGTGAAAGATCAATGAAGAGATATTGATGCAAGTAGTATAAGGTTATGTGCCTTGACCTATTTTTTAATCAGTGTATATTGTACATTACTTGTTTGGGCAATGGGCTCAGCTGGTAATCACATTTTGTACTACCAACTCCTAACAAGACTGAGGCTTCTAACAAGGCCTATAGTCCCTTAATCAGGACTGATACACTATATGTTTGTAATAGACTCCTAACAGGGTCAACATCCTTAACAGAATACTTTTGATTAGTGGATCTTTGTGGGTACCATCCCCACCGGGGTTTTCCCTTGGCCAAGGTTTCCTCGAGAACAAACCATGTGTTATGAGTTCTTTAGTTTTATTGCTATGCATGTTGTTTAGCTTCTTATGTTATGCATGTATAAAGATAATCTATTATATCCATAATTGGGCAAAAGATAAAGTTTGTAGAATACTGATTCACCCCCCCTCTCAGTATTCCCTATTTCTAACAATTGGTATCAGAGATTAGTTACTCAGAAAAGAATCATTCAAGGAAAGCCTAGCAGCTTGAGTAAGATCTCTATGGATATGGATCAACTACAAAAGAATCTTGAAGAAGCTCTTGAACAAATTGATATGCTTACTAATGAAAGAGACACTCTAAAAGGAAAACATGATGATGCAAAGAACCTCATTGAGAAATTGAAAAACAAATTGGAAGATTTGAGATCTGAAAAAGAATCCAAAGTTTTTATTGAAGATTGTGATGACAATTTAGAAAAAGAAAATGAGATCCTTAAGCATGAATTGAAGATAGAAAATTTGAAGCTTAGTTTGAAAGATGGAAATGGCAAGAATGAAGCGAATCTGAAATCTGAGAATGAAAGTCTAAAGACTGAAAATGAAGGACTGAAATCTAAACTTGGAAATGTAACATCTGAACTTGAGAAAGTCAATTTGCAATATGCTGAACTTGAGAAATACAACAAGATTGTGAAAGCGGAACTGACTCAATCCAAGCAACAACTTGAAAGGCTATATTCAACTAGTGAGAAGATTGATAGACAAGCATCTTTTCAAAAACCATTCTATGATAAAACTAGTCTTGGATTTAACACTCTTAAAGCAAATAATGAAAGCAAGGAACCAGATTTGAAAGTATCTGAAAGCTTAGATGAGAAGAAGTCCGATGAGATCAACAAATTTGAAGATACACCTAAAGAAGAAGAATCATCGAAGCAAGATGAATCATCCAAAGGTATGCAAAGAGAATTCAAAGGTAGATGTTTTGCTTGTAATACTATTGGTCATATGAAGAGAGATTGCACAAGTAAGCAATTTAAACCTCTTAATGGTTATTGTTATAACTGTCATGGATTTGGACATAGAGCTATTGAATGTAGGAAACCTAAATTTATTGAGAATAATAGTAATAGTAGAATGTTTAGGAATACTAAAAATGCATATAAGAAACCTACTAAAGATATGAATAGAAGAAATGGAGTAATATGTTATAGATGCAACAAGGTTGGACACATTGCTAGAAATTGCAAATCATAGATTAATCCACTTGGACCAAGATATGAAAGCAATGGAATTATTTGTCAGATATGAAACAAGATTGGACATACAGCAAGGTTTTGCATAATGAACAATGGATTTTTTCATCCTAACCCTAACCCTAGAAATCATGAAAGAAGAAATGAAGATGCAGGTAATAGACAAAAAGGTTGTTGTAGCAATACAGATGAAGTGAAGTTTTTTAAAAGCACAGATCAAGGAGACATATTCAACACTGAAGGTAATCAGAAAGGTGAAGTATCAAGCGGTAAGAATGAATCCTTACCTGACCTATCTCAAAGCACTTAATTTATGAAAATTATAGTAGATTAGGAACTTAGATTAGTGTAGAAGTAGATTTATGATGAATTAAGTCTTGTGCAGTTAATGGAAGGTAGTTTATGATATTTTAATGCTATGGTTAAGAGCGCAAAGAAAAATATTATGTTTTGTGAGATCGCAAGAAGTTCTAAGTTTTGCAGGTTAGTAGAAACAACTTTTTGGAAAGAAGCAGCAAAAGAATTGAATGCGATGTCAGAACTAAGTGAGATTGAAGTAATAAAAGATTATGATTGGTGTTATTTGATCATCAAAGTGAACACAAGTGTTAAGGAGATCAAAGAACAGTGATTGGAAGCTTTTTACAATGATTTGGTGAAGGATTTGAGTGTTGAATCTACGCAAGCCCTAAAATCACAAAATCGAGGTATTTTACTTGACAGATCTGTGAATCGGTAAAAGGAATTTGAAGTAATCATGGATGTATCTTTAATTCACAATGTCGGAGATAAAAATAGACCTAGAATGAAGAGGGAACCAATAGAACCTCTGGAAGAAGACCCTAAGTTAGCTTTATCATTCATACCAGATGGAGTTTTGCATTTAGAGAATGTAAGAAGTTATCCTGGATGCAAGTTAGAAACCATTAGTGATAGTGATTGTGATTTTACAAGTGAGTATGAGAAGATCTACAACCAAGACATGACATTGAAACAAGGATATGATCATTTGAAAGACAATGAGATTGTTAAGTATGCATTGTAGTATGAGTTTGATAATGAAGAATGCACTAAGATAATCCTTAGCAGAATTCATAATGGGAAGTTTTGGCTAGAAGATAGAGTGATAGACATTACAGCTGATTTGATTCATGAAGTCACTGGAATGTCTAAATCTGGAGCTATTCATTTAAATGAGAAGAACATGAGAAAAATAGTCATTGATAACACTAATTCATCCTATAATGGTAGAGGAATTGTAATTAGTAAGATCCAACAACATGATGTTAGATACTTATGCAAGATCCTAACAACCAAGTTTTGTGCAAATTCAAGAGAGGATGACATGGCGGCTGGAATGGTACACATAGCTTATCTGATGTGTGTTGACAAAGTGCCAGTTGATATGTGTGAAATTCTAAGAATTCAATTGTTTGAGAACTTGGAGAAGATTAAGAAGACAAAGTATGCACAATTTAGATTTTCATCTTTGATCACTTACATGTTTTTTCATCTTTTGAGGTGATTTCCTTACACCATAGGAAATGATTGGAATGATGGACAAACTACAATGGAAAGGATTAATGTAGTATATAGAAAGCATGTTATTGACAATGTTAATGAGAGTACAGTACTTTTTATTAAGACAATTCAGAATATTGTGTCTAGCAGATCAAGGATTCCACAGTCTCTTGTGGAGAAATATAAGAATGAAATATGTTTTATGGTTGACACTGACTTTACATACATTGAAGCAGTTGAACCTAGAATTGAGTTCATAGACCCTCTTGGTTATGAAATATTTGAAACTAAGACAAAAGAATATGTGAACAGGCTACTTAAGTGCAAGGTTGACACCCACAGTAATAGATTTGGAACTTTTGAAGAAAATTTCAACTCCGTAAAGGCTATACTTGAGGAGAAACAATCTAAGAAAAGAGTTGAGAGCACTATTAAGAAAATATTGAAGGATACAGGAATGACAGAGAGAGAATTCTTAGTGGCAAAGCAGACAGCAACAACAATTAGAGATATTGGACAGAAAGAGATTTTATCTGTACCTCCCTTATCATCTAGTGCAGTACCAGTCAAGGTGAAAGTAGAGGAACCTGAGAAGGAACAAGTAGCGAGAAAACATACTAGATCTACCTCCTCCACACCAAGCAAGAGAGTGAAAGAAATTGCTACTGGACCTGGTAAAAGGTAGAAAACTTTGGTGCCACCAGTACCTAGGAAAATTGTAGAAATTAAAGAAGATGACACTTCTGTGAAGAAGAAAGCATGGAAACCTAGAGTTGAGAGAGTGAATGAAGAAATTATAAAAGATGGAGACTTCACTAAAATGAATAAATACTATGACCTTTATGACTATTCTGATAAATTGAATCTTGAAAATGCAGTGGTCAAGTATTTGATTTTGGCTAATAAGAATTTTGACTCTATTCGGGGAAAGATACCTGATGACTTATTGAAGAAACTTGTTAACAGGAAGATGAGAGCACAAGAAGAAGACAAATCTATCAAAGACAATCTTGTGAAGAAACTATGTGATGTAAGGGATGATGAACATCTTAAACAAATTCTAAAGCCCCTTAGCACCCTTTTAAGGACAAAAATGAGAACCATTCAAATCATGGCAGGATAATATGAACAAGTGAATGCAGAGACTAAACAAGCAATAATCAAAGTTATGGCAGAAATTGTTGGAGAGACATCAGTTGCAGCAGAGCAAGAAGAAGAAGTGGAATAAGAGGATATTCCCTCTCCAATGGCTATAAACATTGAAGAATAATCTATGAATGTTGAAGGTACAAGGATCACCTTGGATACTAATGATAATGTATTCAAGAATCTAGAGAACATTGTTGACAATTCGGCTCTTGATGAACCAGAGAGAATGGAAGAAGTAGAGCATACCCAATTTATTATTGAAGAACCCAAAGTATCAGAAGTACAAGCATCTGTACCCTCTAAAGAAGAAATCAATCTTACTCCTGAGACTGGAAAGAAGAAGCAAACTGGATCTTTGTTTGAGGATTTGGGAAAAGAAGTGGATGATGATGATCAGATGGAATTGATCACATCTTTAAACAAAATCATTGGGAAGAATAAGAAAGTTAAAATTCTTAAAGGATGTCTGAAGGACCTAACTAAAAAGCTAAAAAGTATTGTAACCACACAGATTGTAGAAGCAGACCCTATGGACAAGGCAAAGAAAGTGATGAGCAATTTTGATGATGAATTCACTAACCTAGCTAATATTGCAAAAGTGAAAGCACAGGCTGACTATGAGGCTAGAATGTTGTTGAACATCAGTCAGTACATCAGCAATAATATCAATACTCTTGATATATGTATCAAAGATTTGAGGAAACATTTGGAAATAGGAAAATCTTTGTACATACAGTGTACAAAACCAGAGACTTTGACAACTGAGGAAGATCAGAAGATAAAATTGAAGGAAGCAGAGATTCTGAATGAAACAAACCTTCTATCTAACCCTAATGTGAAGGTCAGTAATGTTGAAAAGAAAGTTAGGAAACTTTTTGATGAAATCAGAATTATACAAGATAAGAAAGACATGAAGTTAAGAAGATACACTCTTTTGAGAGAGCATGTTTCTATGAAGTTAAGTGTTATTGAAGATCAGTTGGAAGATTGTCTTACAGCTAAGACATCTTTTCAGAAATTTAACTTTGAAAACCTCCAAACATGCCAAATAGCATCTTATGGACTGAGCGCACTACTCAATGTGGTAGATTCCATTAAGAAGTCATGGGAAAAGGAGATAGAAAACATGAAGACAAATTTTGTAGATTGTGTTGCAAGCCTACCAGCTTTGCAATAAATAAATTGAGGTATAACTCTTTTTTGATACAATTTTGTAGCCCTCCCTACCGTTATTTTGTCATTGTTGTCAAAGGGGGAGAGATATTTAGCAAAAAATTGATAGTATATGATAAGAGTCGATACTCTTAGGGGGAGTATTGTATTATAGATAATATTTTTAAGGAGTTATAAGGATAGTATATATATGTTATACTATGGCCACAATTTTGTCAATTTTGAGATTTTGGAATTGCACACTTAGCCAATTTTCTCATATGTTGCCACCAATGACAAAGGGGGAGATTGTTGGAAATTTGGCTGAGTTGATTGCATAGATGTTTTCATTATGGAAACATATGATCCACATAAAGATCACACAAGTCAAAGAGCAAGTATGACATAGCGCATTGCATATTTGTCTAAGCATGAGACAATATTTTTACCAGTATACCCCGACACAGTTTTTGTTTGCGATGTTGACTGGAGTGAGTTCAATGCTTGTGCACTTGAACATAGACTCTATGGTGACTAATGATGACATAGCTTAGAGTGCAAGTCAATATGACATGTACAGAAGAAGTTATGATAGTTTTACCGAAGACAGTGTGAAGCCGACAGGACAGAATATGAAGGCAGAATTGGTAAAGAGTTAAGGGATTATTTTGTTTATCAAAATAATGTCTTAATGATATAAAGGGATGAAATCCTAGATGTTTACTCTTGGATAAATCTATTGGTATATATGTAAATGTATTTGTAATTGTAAATTGTAACAGTTGTAATTGTAACAAGCAACAAGTAATTGTAGAAGGATGATGCGAAGTATATGAAGCACATGTAATAGCAATAGTGAAAGATCAACGAAGAGATATTGATGCAAGCAGTATAAGGTTATGTACCTTGACCTATTTTGTAATCAGTGTATATTTTACATTACTTGTTTGGGCAATGGGCTCAGCTGGTAATCACATTTTGTACTACCAACTCCTAACAGGGTTGAGGCTTCTAACAAGGCCTATAGTCCCTTAATCAGGAATGATACACTATATGTTTTTAATAGACTCCTAACAAGGTCAACATCCTTAATGGGATATTTTTTATTGGTGGATCTTTGTGGGTACCATCCCCACCGGGGTTTTCCCTTGGCCAGGGTTTCCTCGAGAACAAATCATGTGTTATGAGTTCTTTAGTTTTATTACTATGCATGTTGTTTAGCTTCTTATGTTATGCATGTATAAAGATAATCTATTATATCCATAATTGGGAAAAAGATAAAGTTTGTAGAATACTGATTCACCCCCCCCTCTCAGTATTCCCTATTTCTAACAATTAGGTCCTAATTGGTTCTAATAGGTCATATTAGGTCCTAATTGGTTCTAATTGAGTCTAATTAGGTGCTAATTGGTTCTAATTAATTCTAATTGGGTGGACTAACAGGTCCTAATAGGTCCTATTAGGTCCTATTAGGTCCTAATTGGTCCTAATAGGTCCTATTAGGTCCTATTAGGTCCTAATTGGTCCTAATAGGTCCTATTAGGTCCTATTAGGTCCTAATTGGTCCTAATAGGTCCTATTAGGTCCTATTAGGTCCTATTAGGTCCTAATTGGTTCTAATTGAGTCTAATTGGATCTAATTGGTTCTAATTAGTTCTAATTAGCTCTAATTGGTTCTAATTAGTTCTAATTGAGTCTAATTAGTCTTAATTGGTTCTAATTAGTCCTAATTGGTTCTAATTAGTTCTAATTAGTCCTAATTGGTCGTAATTAGTTCTAATTAGTCAGGTAATTGGTTCTATTTGATTCTAATTGAGTCTAATTGGTCCTAATTGAGTCTAAATAGGTTCTAATTTATTCTAATTAGGTGATAATTTATTATAATTGAGTCTAATTGGGTTCTAATAGGTCATATTAGGTCCTAATTAGTTCTAATTGAGTCTAATTAAGTGCTAATTGGTTCTAATTGATTCTAATTGGGTGGACTAATAGGTCCCAATAGGTCCTATTAGGTCCTAATTAGTCCTAATAGGTCCTAATAGGTCCTAATTAGTCCTAATAGGTCCTAATAGGTCCTATTAGCTCCTATTAGGTCCTATTAGGTCCTAATAGTTCCTAATAGGTCCTATTAGGTCCTATTAGGTCCTAATAGGTCCTATTAGGTCCTATTAGGTCCTAATAGGTCCTATTAGGTCCTAATAGGTCCAAATAGGTCTATAGTTAGGTCTAGTTAAGTCTAACAGGTACAATATCATAGTTACGTGAATATTAAGACAAGTCTTGACTATCAACTTAAAATATCTAGAGAGAAACATCTTAGACATACCTTGTTTCCGATGATGATATCTTTTTTGTGATTCTTCACGTAGTCTTTGTTTAGTCTCTTTTGAATAATGTCGTGTACTTTTGTTTAGCCTTCTCTTTTTATTTCCCATCACAATTTATAAAATTATTCTGTGCCAAAATGTCTTCCTTCTCCTAAATGCAAATTATTTTACAACTTTCAGATTTATGAAATGAAAAAAATATACATTTATTTATACCTAATCCTTATTAACCGAAAATGACACCAAAAAGGCTGACATGGGTTTCTATCGAAAGTCAAAGTTAACTTTCGATAGAAACTAACTGACTTTATATTGAAAGTAGTTTAGTAATGACTAGAAATTTCTTTTTTTGAGAAAGTACTTTCGATCAAAATTTAAAAAGTTTCGATCGAAAGTCCCTAGTTTAGGCCATGGTTGCAAGTTTTGAAGAAATTCTAAGAATTTCATGACTTCGGGCCTCAAGCGTGCTAATCAAATGGAAGAATAAGAAGACATCCTTTTGCATACAACAAGTACTTGGAACTAGCTTTCTAACGATTATATATTTGACTATTTTTTAATTTATTATGTGTATGGTTTTTAACGTTAAATGAATGTAGGTTTTTTATCAAATATAAACCTTTGAGTTTGACGTTCAATGAAAAATAGTAAAAAAGGGATTTATTTATTTTTAAAAATAACATTGCCCTCCATATTCAAGTCTACTTTCTATTTAAAAAAATTGAAATTCGATAAATACACAATAAGTTATAAGCTATGTAGTCAAGGTATGTCAAAATTATGGTTTAGTCAACTTCAAACGTTAATAAAATATGCAATAATAGTGATAATGTCATCAAACCAATTGCATGCCCTCCATATGGATGTTACAAAACTAAATTCAAAAGAATTGCATTCATATCTATTTTACAAAAAAAGGTATGCTCTATGAAAACATTGTTACTATTTGAAAATGGCATTTTCAACACCATACCAGTTTTCATGGGAGAAAGAAAACAATATTCAAATAAATTCAAATATATATATATATATATATATATATATATATATATATATATATATATATATATATATATTTGGAATCTAGATAGAAAATCCTAAAAGACTCTAATTTACTTCATCCTCCGATTTTGAACGGTTCAATGACAATATGCATCCGAATTTGAAAGTTTTTCTCAAAATGTAGAGTTCAATGTCCGTTCAGGCAAAAAAGTGTAACCCACTATTGTGGGTGTGTGTGAGTGATTTACACCTTCATGAAATAACAAGATTTAAAAGACAATTACACTATTCAAAGAAAACTAATCTAAATAATGCACAATTAATCTAAATATCTCATGGATCTCTAAAATAAAGTGGTAAATGAGGCTCTCAGCTATGATCCTCACTAGTGACACTCTAAAGATGAGAATTAAGTTATATGATATGCAAATTTAGATCTATTCTATCAAATTCTAGCTCTATTTGATGAACAATCTACTATGATCAAAGCAATTTAAGCTAATTAGCAATGAGAATGATAAGTGAGTGATGTGGATGCAAATTGTTAGAGCTTTGGTGCAATTCAAAGATATGGAGTGGATGAATTATGCTTCTAAATGCCTTCAATATATAAGATTTTCCCAAGGGTAGGGGGTAGAGTGAGATAACCATGGTTATGCTTGGGTAAGGTCAATTGGCTTTGCTTTGTCCCTAAATGGGGGGACAAGGAGGGGACAATCATTTAAATGGTTTCAAAAGGCTAGACCATTTCAACAAAAGTGAGTGATTTGTGTCCATTTTGTCTCCTTTTTGCTTTGTTGAGGGAAATTAGTATTTATTAATTAATTAAAGTAATTAAATTTAGCCATGAAGGGTAAGATTTTCATTTTGATTTTTCATTTCAACAACTATGTCATTAATTGAATTTAATCAATTTCGTAGTGTTTTTCCCCTTTTCAAGCTTTATTTAATTATTTAATCATTTAATTGAATTTTCGTTTGATTTGAATTGCCTTTGTTCCATTTATTGATTTTTCATGCTATTTTGATGATTTGTTGCACCTTTTGATTGATTTAAGCCTTTTGCCAATTTTCTGTGTCTACAAATGCCCCTCTTTGAGTCGATGTGCAAAGAACACCGATTCAAAGATTCTCTTAGTATGATGATCTGATTCAGGTCCTGGTTCTGATATGCCTCTGATTGTTCTGATTGATGTACTTCCTGATGATGATGGTGCTGATATGATTCTGATGCCTCTGATATGATATGGGTCCTGGTTTGATGATAGGTCCTGGGTTTACTGATTGTTGATATGTTGATAGGTTTGATATGATATGGTAAACTGATCTGATACTGATTTGCCTCCTGATATGATATGATAACTTGCTATGATATTTTGATATGATATGCCCCACTGATAAATGTTTTTGATGTGATGCGAATTTGATACTCTGATGCCCCCTCAGAAATAAAACATATTGATTCCTTGATTTGAAAGATTTTGATTGATTGGTCCAATATGTTTTCATTTCTGAAAAATATTGATGATATGCCATGACTTGCAATTTGCATATCCAAGATAGATAGGTCTGTTGTAGTTAAGCAAAATAAGTGATTAGGATAACAAGATAATGGTACCAATGAATGTGATTTGTCAATCTCATAGGATAGTTCTGATAGGATAAATCAATCCATGTGAAAATCGATATGATTTGATACTGCTGCTTTGTTCTCAGGACACAGAGACACAAAAAAATGGTATAGGGTGTGATTGCTTGATACTTTGATAGGATTGATCGACGTAAAATGACTCACTGATATAGAATACTGATATGATTCCCTTGATTTGTGAAACAGGCACATTTCTGTAAATGATATATATATACGGACCTTAGCTTCTTAGATATTTGGATTTAAGTCATGGGTTTGACCCAGCTAGAGTATAGGTTATTGAGATGATTGATTATGGAGCTCCTTCAATTTGTTGATATTATATCATGTTTCAGTTATTGATCAGGACTTGGATGTATCATTTTGATGACATTGTATCTTTGATTAGATATACTTCATGGATCTGTGATGTTATGGACACTTATTTGATTTATGGACTTTCTTTGATTCTTGATTGAACCCCCCCATTTGATGATTCATCAAGGTTTCAATTGAATGAACCCCCTTTTTCCCTTGGAAAAATACTACAAACAAATGCACATGCAATTAATCTAACATGATAATGCAACTAACCTTCCATGATAATGCAATGCAATGCAGCTAAGTGTCACTAGCTTTTAGCAAATAAATGCCTTGAGGATAAATTTTCATCATTGAGCACTTGGGACCGGAAAGTCGATACAATCACCACTGCCCACTGACATGATGATATGAATATCACTTTTTATTGCTCATATGGTAACCTCCGTTTTGCTTTCCCATCGGTCTCGTCGATATGACTATCACTGATTACAAACAATCATGAGAGTATGAATACCGATTTTGTCAGATTCTATGTTGCAAGTGGATTTTGGCATTTAGATATGAAGAATCTAAATATCCAAGGTATCCGGTTGCGTAAACAAACTAAAGTTAACTCATTGTTTTATAAGATAATCCTCGATGGTTCTTTGATGACCATGTCTTTAGATGAATTCTCATAAGGCAATGAATCTTCCTCCAAACATTCACTTCATAGTCAAGAAAAATATCATGTCTCCATCATTGCCAATCTAGTCGAAACATCATTGATTACCTAAAAAGACTTGATACAAATTGAATTAATGTAAGTAAACAGATTTTTAACCAACTTTTCAAAAGAATCTATCTAGGTGTTTTGCATTGTTTTCTGATCTTCAAATAATATGTCCAAGTGTTTTGATCATGGAATGATGTTTGATTTTTAATCCTGAATAATAAGTCAATTTAGGCTCAAGGATTTGTTGTGGTAGTCAACTTCTTGGTTAGTAAACAATGATATCAATCAAAGGTTTACAAAAATCTGATCTCTCTTCTGAAAATGTTGATCCCTTTTTGCTTGTGACTGAATGTTGCTCGTTTGAATCCTTTTTGAGGTACCCACTTTCCGATTTGTTTTATGTTGCCCCCAAGTGTTTGATGTATCAATTTTGACAACTTTTGGGCAATGCAAAGGATGATGCTAAAAATGTTATTATGACTATGTACAAATGACGGATGCAATGAAGGTTTGGACAAATGGGATGATGAGATGCATTATGTACATATGTGACTAGGAAAGGAATGACTTAAGGAAACCAAAAGTGCTTGTTGCCAAGTTTTCACCTTTAGGTGCTTTTTTTTTCTTTTTTTTTTTATTTTTTTTATTTTTTTGCTATCGAGGCACCTATTGCTAGGTTTTCACCAAGGCACTTTTTCTTTTTCATTTTTTTTTGTATTTTTCATTTTTTTATTTTTTTTATATTTTTCCTTATCACCTTGGCGCCTATTGCTAGGTTTTCACCAAGAGATAGTTTTTCAAATGTTTTTGCTTTCTTCATGCTCAATTTTCCACTATTTTTGATCTTTCTTCCTTTCCAATATTTTTGGATTTTCCATTTTCAAATGTTTTTGTATTTTCAAGATCTCTTTTCAACTATGTACAATAATTATGATGCTCTCTCATCTGATACTCTTTATACTCTTTCATCTGCTTTAGGTGTAGAACCTCTTCAAATGAATGCTATTTATGGGTTCTTGTAACTCTTCACCATTACAATCTGATAACTTATATGTTCCAGTTCCAAAGGATGACACTATCACAAATGGGCCTATCCAATTAGCTTCCCACTTTCCTTTCTTTTCCCTTTCAGCTTGATTTTTGGGATTTTCTCTTAATACCAAGTCTCCTTCTTGAAAAGTTCTTGGTTTGATGTGTTTGTTGTAATTGCGTGAAATCCTGTTTTGATAAACTCTTAAATGTTCATAAGCTTGAGTCTGGTGTTCCTCTAACAGTTCCAATTGTTGCAGTTTGGCAATCCTATAATCCTCATCAGTGATCAATCCTCTTAATGAAACCCGTAGAGATGGAATTTCAACTTCTAATGGTAGAACTACTTCAGTTCCATAAACTAAAGAGAATGGGGTGGCTCCTGTAGGTGTTCTGATACTAGTTTTGTAAGCCCATAGTGCGGGATTTATTTGTATGTGCCAATCTCTTCCTGATTTGTTAACTGATCTTTTTAATATCTTGAGGATATTTTTGTTCATTTCTTCAGCTTGGCCATTGCCTTGTGGATAATAAATGGATGACAAATGATGTGTAATGTGGAATGTCATGCAAATTTCATCAATATCCTAATTTTTGAATTGTTTCCCATTATCTGTGATAATGGCATGTGGAATACCATAGCGGCAAATTATGTGGTTCAATATGAACATTGAAATTTGTTTTTCAGTTGCTGTTGTTAATGGAACTGCTTCCACCCATTTGGTGAAGTATTCTGTTGCTGTGATGATACACTTGTGTCCATTTGAAGATGGAGGATGTATGATTCCAATCAAGTCAAAACCCCATTGATAAAAAGGCCATGGTGTAATGAATGGGTGTAATTCTTGAGCCGGTGCATGTATCATGTTACTATGATATTGACATTTGATGCATGTCTTCACAAATTGACAAGCATCCTTTTCTAATGTTGTCCAAAAGTACCCTAAACGAAGGATTTTCTTAGCTAGATTAAGACCGCTTGAGTGTGACCCGCAAATGCCTTCGTGGACCTCGCGTAAAGCTAACTTAGACTCTTCTTCCTCTAAACATCTAAGTAA
The DNA here is from genome assembly GCA_027943335.1 of Chamaecyparis obtusa. Classification (NCBI taxonomy): domain Eukaryota; kingdom Viridiplantae; phylum Streptophyta; class Pinopsida; order Cupressales; family Cupressaceae; genus Chamaecyparis; species Chamaecyparis obtusa. The sequence continues at coordinate 25,285 of BSBK01014161.1, forward strand.
CATCCCATCAAGACCCTTATGATACAATGTGTCTAAAAGGATTAGGTAACGGGCGGCTTGGCGTATGAAGTTACATTTTTGGGCATGAGTTTGGTCTACTGGGAGTACTTGGTCTTTAAGGTAAGTATAGATGGGTCCATACCAAGGAGAGTCATGTCCATGTAAAAGAGCAACAATTTGGGTGTCAGGAAGGTTGAATGCCGGTTTTACCAACTCTTCCACCAAGAACTCATACTTCTCATTTTGATCTGGTTTTTGTAATAATGAAGCCAAGGTAGCCATGGCATCTGCTGCTCTATTCTTTTCTCTCAGAATCTGTTCAAATGTGATTAAAGCAAAGTACTTCTTCCATCCATCAATAAAGGTTTTATATTTCATCAATTTTATATCTTTGGTATTGTATTCATTATTAACCTGATTGATTATGAGTTGGGAATCCCCATACACTTGTAATTCTGCAATATTCCATTCCAAAGCCATTTTGATGCCAATGACTAATGCCTCATATTCCGCTACGTTATTGGTGCACAGAAATAAGAGTTTATAGGACTATGGAATGGTGTACCCTTGAGGGGTAACCAATAATATACTTGCTCCAGAACCTCTTTGTGTATAAGATCCATCAAAATATAATTTCCATGTCTTTGCTTCTATGTTGACAATTGCTACATCTGGAAATTCAATTTGAATGGTTTGTGTAGACTCCATTGGGTTATCTGCTAAGTGATCTGCTATCACTTGTCCTTTAATTGTTCTTCTATCAACATATTCAATGTCAAATTCACTTAGGATCATGACCCATTTTGCTATTCTACCTGTTAAGGCAATTTTACTTAGCAAGTATTTGAGAGGATCAATCTTGGCAATTAATTTGATCTTATGCATCAACATATAATGTCTTAGTTTTTGAGATGCAAAAACCACTGCTAGACATTCTCTTTCCATGAATGAATAATTTAGTTCATATTTTATTAAGGTTCTACTAAGATAGTAGATTGCCCTTTCTTTTCCTTGCTCATCTTCTTGTGCCAACAATATGCCTAGAGACCTTTCTGTGGCTGATATGTATAACAATAGTTCTTTTCCCTTGATAGATGACATAAGAATAGGTGGTTTTATCAAATAAGTCTTCAAAATAGCGAAGGCCTTATCACATTCTTCATCCCACATAAATGTAGTGTCCTTGTGTAGCAATTTGGTGAAGGAGTGACACTTTTCTGCTAATTGAGATATAAATCTCCTTATTGATTGAATCTTTCCTTGTAGTGATCTCATTTGACTAATGTTTCTTGGAATTTCCATCTCTAGAATGGCTTGTACTTTTTTAGGATCAACTTCAATTCCTTTTGCTGATACTATATAACCCAATAACTTGCCGGATTGGACACCAAAGGCACACTTGTTTGGGTTTAATCTAACTTTGAATTGTTCTAACCGAATGAATATTTTTCTTAGGATTTGTAAATGTTCTTCTCTATTGTGGGACTTTGCTAGAATGTCGTCCACATAATCTTCTAAGAAAGTGTGCATCATGTCGTGGAAAATAGTTGTCATGGCCCTTTGATATGTAGCTCCGGCGTTTTTAAGACCGAAGGGCATGACATTCCAACAAAAAGTACCCCAAGGGCAAGTAAATGTTGTCTTTTCTTGGTCTTCAGGAGCAAGCTTTATTTGATTGTAGCCACTAAATCCATCCATTAATGAGTACATTGCGTGACCTATTGTCAGATCCACTATGGTGTCTATGCTTGGCAATGGGAAGTCATCTTTGGGACATGCAAGGTTTAAATCTCTGAAATCCGTACACACACGGATAGATTTATCATGCTTAGTAACTGGTACAATGTTAGAGATCCAATCAGCATATGCTATTGTTCTTATGAACCCCACCTTTAACAATTTTTCCAATTCTGCCTTGACTAGGAGAGCCACATGTGGGTGCATTTTCCTTAGTTTTTGCTTCACAGGTTTAACTCCGGGTCTAACATTCAGATGGTGCATTATGAAATCAGGATCCAGTTCAGGCATGTCAGCATATGACCATGCAAAATTCACTTGTTGTTCTTGGAAGAATTTGATAAAGTCCTCTCTTTCAAGAGATGTAAGTGATGTAGCCAAGTGTATGACCTTTGGATCTACTTCCGTCCCAATGTTAACTTTTTATGTTGGTTCTATAAGAATAGATGACCTTTCTTCTTCATGTTCAGGCAAAGTATCCAATCTCTCTTCTAATGGTGCCACAGTTGGGTTTTCACCAAAAGAAACATCTTTTATTTTCATTATTTTTGGTTCTAATGGTGCCACAATTGGGTTTTCACCAATAGAACTTCTCATTTTTTTCTTTTTTTTCTTTTTTTGACTAAGAGATTAGACCCTTGCTATTGTCATTATGTCTGCATTGAGTTTGTTGGTGAAAGAGGGTTCAACCGCATTGAGGTATTGGTTTGTTGCTTGGTCATTTGGGAAGTAAAGTAAGTCATGTGGTTCGATTTGATCCCAATCAATGAGATCCGGGTGCATCAAAATTAAGGAATTATTGGGTAAGGTATCATCAATAAGATTAATGGACATGACTTCATTTGAGGGTTCATACATTGTATCGTTTAGATCTATGATGTGCGCTTCCTCAAGATGATCCATGGAAGCAGGGTCAAAGTCCCCTTCGCTCGAATCCTTGTCAACCTCTACGGGAAACAATGTGGGAAAAGCCACAAGTGGGTTAAAACTAACATTTGAATTTCCCTCCTCTGAAGGTGTCCAAAATGTTTCTATCCATGCTCCACTATTAGATGCTTGTTCTATATTAGGCCTTTGAATAGGAGGTTCTTCATTAATTGAAGCATCTTGTTTTGGGATTTTTGCATAAGTATGTATAGCAATGACTTCTTTATCTTGACATGACTCCTCTGATAAAGTATCCCATTCATAATCCTGAGAGTCATCACTATCTCCTTCGAATTCTAATGCATTTATTTGAGGATGAAAATCATGCATTGGACTTGAACTTTCTCCTTTGTATTGGAAACCTACTCCGGATTTTTCATGACTTGCCCTCCAAATAGGTTCAATAGGTTCTAATAACCCTCTATTTCTTTGGCCTAAGGGTCCTCTTCCTTTGTATCCCATCTTTTGTATAATATCAAATCCTTTCCCATATTGTTCGGTTTGTATATTGACATGCTGAATTCTTTCCATGGGAGTGTCTAAGGTATCATTCTCATCATGATAAAGCCATTGAAGGACTTCATATTCTTCCTTATCCCATGTTTCTTTGCTATCTTCCCTCACAAAATAAGAATTATACTTATGTGGAAGATGTTCTTTTGAGGGTTTACCATGTGATTTGGGAGATATGGGCATGTCAAATAGAGAAACTGAATATTCTCCTACTCCTTTTGAACTAATCTTGCATTGTTTATCAAATTTGTTCATCATCTCACTCATGTGTTGGTAATGATCTTCTTTAGCTTGTTCCTTTTCCTCTTTTGTAGGTTTGTAAATCACTGTCTCCAATTTAGGTGCTAAATATGGACTTTCCATTACATTTGGACCCTCATAGCTCTCTTTTTCCTTGCCCTTAGTTGATGTAGTTGAGCTAGCTTGAAGAGGATGTTGTGTATCTTCATTGGTGATTATTGGAATAACTCCTTCATGATTATGTGGAATGTATAATTCATGCAAGGGTTTGAGTGCATTACAATATTGGAATGGATTTGAGTCTCCTCCAACTGTGATTTCTTCACCCATGTATGGGAGCTTGATGCATTGGTGGTATGTGGATGGGATGGCTTGCATCTCATGAATCCATGGTCTTCCCAATAAGATATTATAGGTTAATTTCATGTCCAACACTTGACACTTGGTTTCCTTCTTGACTGGTCCCACTTGGATAGGCAATACAATCATGCCTTTAGAAGCTCTTTCAGCTTCATCGTAAGCTTTTATGGTGATTTTCTTTGTAGGGTCAATGCAAGACTTAGATAAACCTAAGGATTTTACAAGACTTAATGTGCAGATGTTAAGACCAACCCCTCCATCAATAAGGACTCTTTTGACTCTATGCCTTTCGATCAAAACCTCTATATGTAATGGCAAATTTTGAGGATGAGTTATAGACATGTCATCTTGATCGGAAAATGAAAGACAATGAGGAGCCACGAGATGTCCTACCATATTTTGAAACTTTTCTTCCCCTAAGGTAGTAGAAACATGTGTCTCTTCTAAAGCTTTTTCTAAAATCTCTTTATGATTCGGTGACAACTTCAATAACTCTAAGATTGAGATTTGTGCTGGAGTACGTTGCAATTGATCCACCAAACTATAAGGCCTTGTTGCTATAGGAGGTTGTTTGACCACAATGTTGGATTGTGGGATATTGGTGTTTTGAGGGACTATCCCTTGTAAAGTCATTCTAGCATTCTGCCCTCTTGTAATGACATTTGTTGCTTCCTTTTGAGATTGTTCATTAATTATTATAGCATTAACAATATGATCATATGATGACACAAAGTTGAGATTATTGGCACTTTGTTTCTTGCCATTTGATGACTCACCTTTATCATGTTTGTAAAAAGGTTGTTTGAAGGTTGTATGATCTTCATTATTTTGGGGTCCATCAACGGTGATTATGTTATTATCTATCAAGTCTTGCACCACATTCTTTAATTGTAGACATTCATTTGTAGTGTGTCCCTGAATCCTATGATATTCACAATGATTCTTAGCATCCCACCAGCTCGGCTTGTGGTCTGGTTCATAAGGCTTAATAGCAGGTAATGTAATAACATTGTTAGCCATGAGAGCCTTTAATGCAGTTTCAAGTGATTCTCCCAAGGGTGTAAAGTGTCTTGAAGGAGTGGGCTTCAAATACTTATCATACTTGTTGTTTTGATCCTTGTTTCCTTGATTATTCTTGTTGGCATTGTTGTTATTGTTGGAAGGTGCATTATATGCTTGATTAGTATTATTCACTTGATTGGGTGTCTTTGTAAGGGCAAATGGAATCACCTTCAAGTTGCTGGATTCCACTACACCATCATTAACAATGCCTTTGTTGTTATTTTTTGTAGCATAATGGCTATTGTTATTGTACCAACCTTTATTTTGATTGTTGTTATTGTTGGTATTGTTGTTATTAGAGTTAGAGTTGTTCTTATTTTCCTTGTACAATTTCAGCTCTCCACTCTTAATCAACACTTCTTCCATTGTTATTCCGTTATCAATCAAATCTTGGAAGGTTTTAGGACATTGCATCCGTAGTCTATAATTTAATTCACTGCTTAAATCGTTAATAAAGATATCCATTTTCTCTTTTTCCGGTACACTTCTTGGATATCTAGCAAATGCAGTCCTCCATCTTTGCAAGAATGTGAGGAAGGCTTCTCCATCTTGTTGCTTCGTGTTACATAATGTTATCATTGTGACCTCATTTTTGATGTTATAGGAGTAATGAGTCACGAATTTAGAAGCTAATTCTTCAAAGGTTTTGATGCCGGATGGTAGTTTTGAAAACCAATCCATGGCCATTCCTCCCAAGCTTCTTGGGAATAGTCTCATTAAATAGGTTGTATCATGCATGAATTCAAGACTCAATGCACAAAACCCCCGAAGATGATCATGTGGGTCAGATGTTCCTTCATACCTATCATACTTAGGAAATGTAACATTAATGGGAAAAGGCACCATGACCAAACTCTTATCGAATGGAAAAGGACATAATGTTTCAATAGAGAAAGGCTTAGGAGCCCCGTTTTGTTTCAAACTATCGATTTCCATTTGTAATGCCTTGAATTGTTCCCTTATTGCTTCCATAGGGTCTTCTATTTCCTTGGGCTTTAGTTGTTCTATGTAAAAATCTTTAGGTAACTTTACCCCCGTTTGTATCAAGTCCATGAAGTGTTTTTCTTTCTCCATAAGCATGGTCTTTTTCATTAGTTCTATGAAATAAGGACATTGTCTTGCCTCTAACACTTTTTCATCCATGGCTTCTTCCGCAGTTGGGGGTAGGTTTGTATTATGAGGAGGAGGTAAGTTGTTGCCTTATGAATTTGCTTCTTGGGAATTAGGATCTCTTCCTCCATTATTAGAATTTCCTTGATTGTTGTTAGGATCCATACCCCCATTCATGTTGTTTCCTTGGTTGTTAGGATCGGTATTTCCTAGGGTGCCGCTAAACATCTTGTTGGTGTCCTTTGCCTTAGCGGGTTTTTCAATCACTCATGAAGTAATGAAAGTGTCCTCCAGAAATGGGAGCTCTTCTCGTTTGTAGGTCCCATCTGTTTGTAATGTTTTCTTTATAGAGTGTGATCTTGTAAGAACAGGCATGAACAAACTTTAAGGGTATGTTGACTTCTTCTTTTGATAAGCTGGTTTTTGGAATAAGGTAAAGGTTTTTGATCAATTTTAAATGGTTTAGAATCTTAATGATGTTTTTGATCAATAACTTTGGAATATCTTGTTTAAAAATTAAAAAAAACAATCTCAAAACACACATCAATTTGGTACCATATCCCTAGAATGCTCTAATGTGTGTATTTTTGAACGTTTTCACAGGTTGAAACACAAGAATAGCTTCCATGCAATCTACCTAGCACATAATTGGTTCATAAACATGGCTCTAATAGGTAGTTTTTCTATTTTACCGTTATGTAGTAAGTTCTCCGTTCAAAATAGATCTTAGCCTTTCATCCCCCAAGTATGTTAAGGGGCTTCCCATACGCACCGAAGCACGATTTTGCACAATATGTTAAGACTACTAGAGGAAGTTTGAAAGAGCTAAAATCCTTTTGTCATGCACCCCATTAAGGATACATGCGTTTCTTTTTATAGTGGGTCGGATTCTCGCGGCAAAAGCAAGTGTATCCCACTTTGGGTTGTCCCTCTCACTGGCCCTTTTAAGGCAATCTCGGGAGGCGAGCCCACTAAGTTTTAAACATGTTCATTTGAAAGCATGAAAAGTGGATTTGGTAGAGCAAGTTTGGGAATTTGATTCACTGAAAGAGTGAAGAGCATATCCCTATTGCTTTTCCCTTATCCCAAACACTCACAATCAATTTGGTTCTTTTTCAACCCCATGACAAAGGAGTTCTTAGAATTGAAATGTTTGTTCTTTTCCTTTTATGATTAAACTATGTTTTGAAATTTGAAAATGCCACAATTTAAGGGAAGTTTGCAAGCTTGATGAGAGAAATACCTCAAACGATGCTAGCAAAGGCTAGGTGCATTTTTAAGTAGTAGATTTTCTCATTTTCTCTCCAAATCCTTCCCTTACCTTAGCAAAACATTCCCTCCACCAACAAGTTAGTCAACACAAATTCATACAAAGTGAGGGGAAACCAAAATCAAAAAGCTTAAAATGATCAAATTGATTATGCTCTTGATTTATTTTGAACTCAAATATTTGCAAATTAAATCCAAAAGGTGCAAGGTATACTCTAATAGGATGTCCTTTTTTGTTTCTTTTTTGCATGCAAAAAAAAATTTAAAAAATTTGAGCACTTTTCTGCGACAGAGCATGTACCTGAGATAGAAAAAATGGATGTGAAGTCAAAATACAGTCATCATTTAACACTTTTGATAAAATATAAGAAGTACAGCCACGCGACATTGTCCAGACTGTACACGAGATCTAATTTAACAAGGATGTGATTACTTTAACCGTGAGCGTCACCTTAAGGGGCTCAAGCGAGATTAAAATAACCAGGTGCGATATCAAATTTTATCTACGCGTGAAATCTTTACCAGACGTGACAACAGTCATTATTTTGATAAAATATAAAAGCGCAGTCAGGCGACATTGTCTACACTATACGCAAGATCTAATTTGGCAAAGACGTGATTACTTTAACTGTGAGCGTCACCTTGCATGGCTCAAGCGAGATTAAAATAACCAGGTGTGATATCAAATCTTATCTACGCGTGAAATCTTTACTAGACGCAACAACTGATGCTATAAAAGCGATATCTAATTTATCAAAGGCGAAATTTCAAACGATAATAGCGAGAAATTAAATCGATAAAGTAGAGTACTCCCTTCACACCAGACGTAAAATGATTCCTCGATCGCGGCTTTTTAAGTCTGATTAAGCGATATTTAAATGACCAAAGGCATCAATCCTTTATCCAAAATGTGAGAGTTTAATTTCTGAACGCGTGATTTCTTTCACAAAAAGCATGATTCTGTAGGCTAAAATGTGTAAGAGTTCAGACTGTAGGTGATATTTTAATTGGCATCCGTGACATTTCTTTGCTTTAGGCGTGGCTTCTTTACTGGCAGGCGTGATTTCTTCTCTGTAACCTGCAAACAGCGAGCAAATTCATGTAATTCTAGCCTAAATTTTGCAAATAACATGGAAATAATGATGAATTTGAGGCCTAGGGCCCCACAGTGGGTGCCATTTGTGTGTGAGTGATTTACACCTTCATGAAATAACAAGATTTAAAAGACAATTACACTATTCAAAGCAAACTAATCTAAATAATGCACAATTAATCTAAATATTTCATGGATCTCTAAAATAAAGTGGTAAATGAGGCTCTCAGCTATGATCCTCACTAGTGACACTCTAAAGATGAGAATTAAGCTATATGATATGAAAATTTAGATCTATTCTATCAAATTCTAGCTCTATTTGATGAACAATCTACTATGATCAAAGAAATTTAAGCTAATTAGCAATGAGAATGATAAGTGAGTGATGTGGATGCAAATTGTCAGAGCTTTGCTGCAATTCAAAGATATAGAGTGGATGAATTATGCTTCTAAATGCCTTCAATATATAAGATTTTCCCAAGGGTAGGGGGTAGAGTGAGATAACCATGGTTATGCTTGGGTAAGGTCAATTGGCTTTGCTTTGTCCCTAAATGGGGGGACAATCATTTAAATGGTTTCAAAAGGCTGGACCATTTCAACAAAAGTGAGTGATTTGTGTTCATTTTGTCTCCTTTTTGCTTTGTTGAGGGAAATTAGTATTTATTAATTAATTAAAGTAATTAAATTTAGCCATGAAGGGTAAGATGTTCATTTTGATTTTTCATTTCAACAACTATGTCATTAATTGAATTTAATCAATTTTGTAGTGTTTTTCCCCTTTTCAAGCTTTATTTAATCATTTAATCATTTAATTGAATTTCCGTTTGATTTGAATTGCCTTTGTTCCATTTATTGATTTTTCATGCTATTTTGATGATTTGTTGCACCTTTTGATTGATTTAAGCCTTTTGCCAATTTTCTGTGTCTACAGTGGGTTCACCTTGGGATATTGTGAAAATATGTGCTTTAGGGATCACTATCACATATTTGAGAGATGTGTTGTCATTGATTTCAACATATTTTTTGTACATATCAATGTTGCAAAGATGTTGCATGAATGTTCAGTGGAATGATTGGATTGGTACGACTATTGTAGTGAAGATTGTATCATCTTAAAATGGAAGCACTTCCATGTTGAGAATGTTTAGCCCTCCGAGTAAGTGGTCTGGGGTCATGTCAAGCACCTTGAATGGGTATTTGATTGGATCTAGCTATTCCCCCTGTTATGCTTTTCTCCGCCTATTTCCAGCCTCTTTCTGACAAATTTCTTTGAGAAATTGAAGATGTTGACTTTCTGGGTCAATGATGACTTGATGGGTCAATGTCAACCTTGACCCTGACCTAGGTCAAGGTCAACCTCAACTCTGGCCTAGGGCAGAGTCAACCTCGACTTTGACCCTAGGTCCAAATTTTAGATTCGGGGAGTTTCGGGATGTCGAGCTTCAAAAAGTTTTATTTCCTACTTCTAGGTCAACTGTTTCGGATTTTGGAATGGTAATCTCTTAAATGATATTTAATCTAGGTCCATTTATAGGGGTTAAGGTTAATAGGGATTTAATTTTCCAATTTCAGGCTCTCTAGAAGTTTGTCCTAGATCACTATTAAAAGGAAGCCTTCCTCTCATTTCAAACATCTCTTTTTGGCAATCAAGCATCCATTATCAAGAAGCAATTTTGTGATCAAGCAAGACAGAAGGAGAAGGAAAGCATTCATTCATCTTCAAGAATTCAAGCATTCATCAAGGAGATCCATTGTTAGCCATTGAAGCATTCAATCTCTTTGGAGCCCTCTTGTTGAAGATTTCTCCATTCACATTCATTCAAGCTTCCTCCTAGTTCAAGATCTATTCAAGATTGGTGTTGAAGATCTAATGAAATTGATTTGAGACATCCTACATTTATTTCTACATCCATACTTGTGGATTCAAGGATTCAAATCCTCCACAAGGGTTTCAACATAAGCAAGGTGAATAGTTCCATTTACTTTGTTTATTTACATTGCAATTTTAATTACATTTCATGGTTGATTCCAAATTGGGGTTTGACCAAGGCAAACCCCCCATCCAAACAACAAAACCATTTTTCTTACAAGTAAAGGACAACAAATTGAAGTTTAGATTTGGATACACTTTTCGGTGAACTTCTCAGATCTACGAACATAATTTTCATCGGAGCTATTTCGAGTCAAGGTCAACCTTCAGTGGGGGGTAAGATTGTGCCCCAAGGTAAGATTATGCCTTGCTATCTAGGTCAAAGCCAACTTGGCTCTGAAAGACAAATTTTTCTAGGTTTTCTCTGTCTTGGCATTTCCAGTCAAGAGCAGGTTACAAAATTTCCCAAAACTAAACATAGACATTAGAAATGAATCTTTTCCATATCTACCCTATTTTGAGGTTAGTATTTGTCTTCTATTCATTCAGATTTCAAGCACATACTCTTCATAACAAAATATAAGGTTTTCTCCTTCATTCATATTCTCCATAGATTGATTCTTTTGTGTATTAACCTTTTGGTTGATCATTTTGGATCTCTCCCTTGGGAATTTGGATTTAGAAGTGGATCTTGTATTTCCCATCATCATACATTCATATACACACTTTTACCCATCCACATTTTTGGTGAGCCCGACAAGCTTACCCTCTTTTCTTTTGTGGAATTGGATGCCCTATCGTATTTATGGTTAAACTCTTTCTTGTATGGTGTTAGATCTTGCATGTATTAGATTTCTTTTATATGTTTGTATCTCATATAAAATAAAAATACAAAAATAATCATTTATTCATGCTTTGTGTTCTTCTAGTTTAGTTCATTTATGTTGCATTGGTATATGAGCTTTACTACCTCTAGTCCTACTTATAATGTTTCGATTAGAAGAAGTCGTAGACTCATGGTTGCCTTTGATCTTGAATCTTCCTCTCCTTTCCTTAGGATCTCGAATGACAATTTGATTATTCATGATTCCAACCCTATTATGGAGCAAAACTATTCTCACTCATCTCATGATGAGGATGATGCTTTAAGAGTTTCTCCTGAAAAATTCCAAAAACTTTCACCTAAACTTGATAAAATGGGTAATTGGCTTATTCAAGAAAACCATAATCAAGATTTTGTTCAAGCTATCAACGCTCTTAAGAAAGTTCTTCATGATAGTGATCAAGGTGTTAATTTGTTGTGTGGTGTTACTCATCTTGTGCATTCAAATGTTAAACCTTTAGCTCAAGAAGCTCAATATTTAGGGTTGACTCCTCCTGTTACTACTATAGCACCTTCTTATGTTCCTTTATCTAGTATTCCTACCTATACTCCTTCTTTGGTGACTATGACAGTTCCCTCTTTTCCTATGAGTGTTCCTCCTGTGTCCCTTCCTACATCACAACCTTCTTATCATAATGTTCCTTTTACTTATTACAATCCTCTTTCAACAGTAGTTCCAAGTGTTCCCCCAGTTGTGTCTTCCATTACTGTAGCTTCTTACACTTTACCTAGTGTTTCTAATGTTGCTATTCCTCCTATTTCTTCTAATGATTCAATAATCATCAGTTTGGCTCAAATTGTGTCATCTTTACAACAAAAACTTGCATCCTTGACTCAAAAAAAGTTTAGCATTCCTACATGTGATATGGGAAGTCCTTTTCCTTGGATATTACTTTTACTCCTATTCCTTAGCAAGTTGATATACCTCATCTTGAGAATTACAATAGAAAAGGAGATCATGTTCATCATGTTAAGACATTTCAAATCCTTTGTAGTGATTATGCTCATGACCATAGGATTTTAGCCAAGTTTTTTGCTAGGACTTTTCGTGACAAGGCCTTACAATGGTATTGTTCCTTGCCTCCTTATTCTATTGACTCATTTCCAAAACTTTCTAATGCTTTTATTCAACAATTTCAAAATAACATTGGTCCGCAAGTATCTTTGATTGATTTGATGCATTGTAAACAAAGTGCTAAGGAAAAATTGACTGAATTTATTGGTAGATTTAAACATTTGCATGCTCATATTTCCTATCATGTTCCTAATATTAATATTCAACATATGTTTATTTCAAATTTGCAAAAGGATATTAGAGATAAGATTCTGCTTACTAATTTACCTCTTTTCAACAACTTTGTGCATCGCTTCATCATTATCAATTACAAGTGAGTCAATTTGAGAGCAACACCCCAATGGATCCTATTCCAGTTGATAAGAGTGATGTTGCTCCTAATCCAAAAAAATTTCAAAAATTCAACAACTATATCAAGATAAACAAACAAGCGAATGCAGTTTCTAATCAAGTTGTTGCATCTCACAATGCCACTTCTGCATCCACTACTTTTCGATTAAATCATACGTTTACTCCTCTTTCTAAATATTTACATTCTATTATGAATAGGTTGTTAATTGCTAATACAATTACTATACATCCTATTCGACCTCTCTTACCTACAATGATAGCATCTAAATCTTTTGATCCTAAAGCTTTTTGTCAATATCATCATCAGAATGGTCATGACACTGAGAAATGTTATTCTTTAAAACATAAGGTTCAAGACTTAATTAACTCTAATGTGTTATCTGTTGATAATCTTGATGGTAGTAGGAATAAATATGTCTCTCCTCCTAATCAAAACCTTCAAATCTATACTAATCTTTTACCTACCCATGATACTAATACCATTGCTTAGCCATCTTCTATGGATATTGTGTATGATTCAAAGATGGATGATCTTAATCACATTGTTAATCAAGTGGATCATGTTGTTCAATCTATATCTCCACCTCAGCCTCAACCTCAACCTCGACCTCAACCTCAACCTCAACCTCAAGTTCCACCTCAACCTAAACCAAAATTGCAACCTAAACTAAAAACTCAACCTAAACCTCAAAAACAACCTAAGAATAAAACACCTCAGGAACTCTTGATTACCTTTGATGATTTTGAGACTATTAAAGCTCCTGATGGTCCCCTTTACATTTATGCTAGGATTTCTAAGATACCTACCCGTGGTTGTCTAATTGATCCTACATCCTTACTCAATGTTATTACTGAAGAAAATCTTTTTATGAAAAATTTGTAACATGATTCTTATGATACATCTAATGTGTTGATTTAGACTTGTAATGGTTTTCTTTATCCATCATTTGGTTCTATTCATTTTTCGATTGAACTTTGTAGTAAAATTGTGAACACTACCTTTGTTGTTGTTCCTACTTCCAATCAATTTCAAGTTAAGCTTGGTTTGCCTTGGTTGAATGCCATGCATGTTGTTGCTTCTCCTATCCATAAATTCCTTAAGTTCATTCATGATGATGAAGTGAAGATGATAAACCATAGTTTATATCAACCTTCTATGCCTAGGGATTGTACTACCCTTGACTTCTTCTGGCCTTCATTACCTAATTCATGTCCTTCTCAACCTAATAAAATTTTTCGCTCATATCAAGCCTATAAACATCGCAAGATTCTCAAGTTAAGCATTCCTCTGATGGATCTTAAACATGGTCTTTTTCCTACACCTTCCATACCTCCTTTATCCATGGTTTCTAGTTCTTTTAATCAAGCTCCTACTGTTTCTTGTTAGTCTACTGAGAATCCTACTAAACCTC
>BSBK01014162.1:0-39789 GCA_027943335.1 Chamaecyparis obtusa
GTCTACCATGGTGTCCCTGTGTTTTATCAATAGGAAATATGTGTGTGGTGAATTTGGCATTACATACCTGTGTAATAACAAGGAGACCAGAGCCACCTTCTCTTGCAAGACAATTTTGAAAAAGAAGTATAGAACGATCATCAATATCAAGGACGTGAGGGACGAGGTCGAGATTATGCAAGAACTTGCCTCAACATCCCAATATTGTGCATCTTAAGGCTACCTAGGAGGATGACCATGTCGTGCATTTGGTTATGGAGCTCTGTGAAGGAGTGGAATTGTTTGATAGGGTTGTTGCCAGAGGTTGTAGGGTTACTGGATCCCAATCTGCAATTTGGTGCTTCTTGTTTTCTCTTACATGTCCTACAAAGGCTGCATTTATCTAAGAAAATTTCACTGGTATAATCTTGAAGCATACCTCAACATACGGTTAAAACTGACTGTTTGAATCAATAGCTCAAATATAGGTATACTCAAGACTCTTGATAAACCAGCCTCCCATGTATTGATTGAACATTGAAACGGATTCACACAACTTGTGGGATCTTAATGATTTTTCCTTTTGACATAGGAAGTAGAATGGGTAACTATTTTGTCATAGATTTAGAGTGGAAATAAGTAGTAATTTCACCATTATGTTGCTCACTCTATTGAGGGAGAATTGTAGTGTAGATTGATCATATTTTGAGTTGAAGGATCATGAGACTTTTGATTTCTTCTGTTTATGTTTGATGTAATTTTCTCAATTTGGAATAAATGCAGAGTATATTTATTAATGTAGGAAGATCATGCTCTTTGCTTAGGTTTTCTATATTTGGTTCCTATGAAAGTTATATTAGTTTAAGATTGCTTTGGAGCATTAATTTTAATTTTTATTTTTCAGTCAAGTGCAATGCTATTTTATGTTTTAGTTGCAGCGAAATACAATGCTATTTTCTTTAATTTGGTTTTATATTTTGCTCTTTTTCTATTTTTGATTGAATTGTTGTGCATGCTACAGTGTTTTATTTGCTTTGAATAATGTATCATGATGTTATTCACTATGATATAAATAGAGTGCATTATATTTACCTATATTATTTTGTTGTAGTGGATTGTACTATTGTTTTTATATATTTAATATACAAGATCTTATTCTGCCACAATTAAAATTTATTTCCCACCCATTAATATATAAAAATATATTATAATACTATATAAATATTATTAAATTAGACTTTAAAATTCTAGCCATAGATATATTTATAAGTTTTTTTAATTTAACAAAAATTTGAATTGAGTTCAAATCCCGAATCAAGTAATAATTGTAAATTTTTTTAGAATAATTCAATGTATTTTTACTATTTTTATTTTATTTTTACAATTTATAAATAAATACATTTTAAAAATACACTCATACAATTACAATTATGATTAATGGTATTAAAGTTTCACAATCTATAATATTTACTATTTTTTGAATTACTATTTTTTTGAATTGATTGTGTATGAGTCTTCCATCAACTTTTTAAAATACACTCATAATCCATCACTAAAAATAGAAAAATAAATCATAAAATATTACTAAAAAGCTATGCAAAATCAAATTAAAAAAGAGTAATTATATGCAACTACACTTTTAATTTAAAAAAAGAGAGCCAAGAATTGTTTATTTTTACATACTATTAAGTCTTCATCTTTCTTGATATTTGAAGCCCACCATGTCTCAGGTGGTTCATGTTGAACTTCACAAGGAAATTGAATTTCATTATGTCTTCTTTTTGTAACAAGAAATGTATTAGGTTCTTCTACGATCTCCATACTATAGTTTATCTACTTGTCTTCTACCTCTTTTTTAGATGGGGTCGTTACTTCCTGTCAATAATTTATAGCACTGTGATTTATTTTCTTAATCTAAAATTATGGAGAATATAATTGTAAGCTGATTGATAAGACTATAAGGAGACATATATCGATACATCATAACTGATTAGGTTTAGTTTGTACTTTTCATGAGCAATACAAAAGTTTCAAACCTAGAATTTCAAATTAACTCTGTAACTCCAACTTGAAAGATTGACAATTTCTCTTGTAAGGGATACACCTTAGTTTTAGGTTAATTTGTTTGTTATTTTCCATGATTTCTCCTATTTTTTAATCCATAAAAGCATTTATAAAAAAATTACAATAGACAAAAAATAGCGGGATAGAGGACAAAGGGATATATGGAAGAGGGAATATGGGTAAAGAGAGATAAGAATACAAATAGATATATGCATAGAGAAGGGAAAATAAATAGAGAGAGGTGGATGGATAGGTCAAGATGGAGAGGTATGGAGATTGAAAAGGAAATCAGTTTGTTTCCATCCAGCTATATATGCTTTTAATTCAGAACTACTTTAGCATATTGAAGATTTTTGCCGTACTCCAAATTTTGAGGAAAATTGAAATGGACTGAGACCTAAAATAGAAAGAGAAATTGTGCTTTCAAATGAGTAAAATATTGAATCCAATATGCTTGATACAACTTTAGACTTCTAGTGTAGAGCCGATAAATAGATGCTCCTAATTTTTTATTGGAATATTTGAACAAAATTTGACTAAAAATGGGGGGATTTTTATCAAATCAAATAAAAGATGAATCAACAGGTTTAGGATTTTGATTTTATTTCAAATGGCCACTCGATGAGGATGTTAAACCAATGCCTTACAAACCTTTCTTGTTCGAATGGTGACCCACCGGTCGAGATGATAAATAGAGGAGAATGGGTAATTACAGTCACAATTACAGACCCCCATAAAAAAAGTCTGCAATATCATCACCACCAACTTGAAGATGTTCTCATGGAGAAAGGAATATTGATGAAGAGGTATAGGGTGGCATACACAATAAATACAGGAATTGGGAATAGGGTTTAGAAGGACATGTATGATCAAGAATTTTAAGCTAAAATTGAACTCAGGTGGTAATAGAGAATGTTTTGTAAAATTTGAGCCAAATTTGAATGATTATGCAACTGGGGCACTGTTGTCTGCATAGGAAAAGGAACCTGTCTGTCTAGACGTTAGTGTCTATGTGTGCAAGATATTTCAAAATCTCTAGAAATGATTACCAAAATTCTCGATCCTGACTCCACTTGTAGTTGTAGGACATGATTGTCATGCTCTAGACCAAAGTTGTAGCCATCTGAAGATAGGGATAGAAAATTGTGGCTTTTGTATGTGAAATTGCTTCTGTTAGCTCCCTATTTGGTTTGTTCTATTATTAGCACACCAAATCAAGGAGGATTCCATAATGGCCCAAGTGGACTTTACTTTGGTATGTTACTTTGAGGATTCTTAGCTTGCTTGGTTTGTGTGACATGTATAGGAAACAATATTTAAATGCCAAGAAGGCTAGAGATGAAAACAAACATAAAACATCATGAGTTAATCTGCACTAAATACCTCCCCATATTTTATGTTCTCCATATGTGTGACGCCTGATACTGTAATGTGCTCCAAGTACTCCCCCTATTTTATTACTATCTATTATTTTTTTCGGTATTAAAATAGATCTAATTTTTTATAATTATTTTGTTAATTTTAACTATCTTTCCAGATGTTAAACATGTTATGTTGTTAAAAATATTATATTTTACCTGTTATTTTAATTATTAAATTTAAATAATCTTCTTTACATATTATTCTGATTATAACTATCTACAAGGATTAGCTTGCTTAGGGTTTTGAGTTTCATCTTTGTTGTGACTAGATCTACCAGTTATCTGCAAATCATCTACGTTTATCAGTGTTGTGGATAGGAAGATTACAATTGGCAAACCAAAATGATAGGGTAAGCCTTTTAAATTAATCTAGGGTTTGTAAATTAAATAAAAGGATTCTAAATTAATTCTGGATAAGAATATTTTTTCAGAATTATAATAAATGTATTGAATTTAAAAGCTGAGAATGTGCCTTCTCAATGAATCTAGGGTTTACAAAATTATAAAAGAAATCAAAATTTATTATTTTCAGAAATGTAAGATATGTATTAAATTGAAAGTTGAAGAATACGGCCTTTTAAATAGATACAAGGATGATAAAATAACAAAAGACATGTGATTTCTATGTCTATGCTAGTGATACAACCACACAATCTTGCTTGGTATTTTAAGAATTTGGGGCATAATATTTTAACTAGCTATAAAAGTTTCTTCTTGTGGAGTAGGGAAAATCTTGCTTGGTACTTAAAGAATGGGGCATAGTATTTTAACTAGCTATACAAGTTTCTTCTTGTAGAGTAGGGAAAATGAATTTCTACATAAGGATAACATTCCTTTGAGAGTTCAGTCTTCTACCATACTACTTACAAAATTAAATCAAAATATATTTATATTTGTGGTAATATATTTACAGATAATTATTTTATGATAATATTTGCAACATTTGAATTGTCTTCTTATTTTTTATTTTTTGTGAGAAATAATTAAACTTACTCCGTAGGGCCCTCTAAAATACTAGGGTGTAGTGAATTGTTCAATATATTTACTCGTATTAAATACCGATAGGGATGCAAATAGATATGCACATACATATCAAAGAGAAATAGAGGACATGGTACATATATAGAGAGGTGAAAGATAAAGAGATGGGTACATGTGTGAGTAAACAAGATATAAAGATATGGATAAGGAGGTCGATAGAAAGAGTGTGTGAGTTAGAGATCTATAAATATACTAGAACATTGATCATTTGACATATATTTTACTATCAACGTAACCCTTACCCCTTCAAAAATACAAGTGCTAGTATGTAGGTGAAACGAGAAATGTAAATGTACGTAGTTAATTCTGTTCATTTAAAGTTGAGTCGTTACTTTGCAAATGATGAAAATGATTAAAGCCGTCTCAAATACAGCATTGAACTGTGGAGTCGCAGTTATGTTCATACGGAGTTCACTGCAATACAAGCAAACTGTCTAATCAGGCTCCTGTATAGCCATTCCGTTTTGAAATCCACTGGTCTTGTGGTCTTCCAAGAATTATCTTTTCTTGGATTGTTTTCAGACTGACCAACTTTCATTATACACCTTCAATATTCAACTAGAAAAAGAAAACAGTATTATAATCCCCATTAAAGATGATATTTGGAGCACGCGTTTCTACAGTACTCGATTTCATTTACAAGAAATGACACGGCCGTACATTCACATGATTAGGCAATTCTACGAGAGCTTTCCGATCACCGAATTGCTATGCCATACAGCAAGTCTTGAAAAAACTGGGTGGGGAAATAGTGTTCATAATTTGTTGATATAACTCTTTGTTATTAGTCGTTTTTCAGAACTATGTGTTTCAGATGAGATTGAGATAGCGAAGCTGCGACAGTAAGCACGTTTCTTAATGATTTTGTGCTGATTTTCATCTTTAAAAGAATGACAAAGAATTTGACTTTACATCTGCCAATTTTGCTTACTTCTATGTTATAAGCCTTCCTACAAATTTTCTTCAGATCTTGTAATCAATGCACTTCGTGAAGATGACATCTTCTTGAGGCATTCTATAAACAATTTCACGTGTATGTTATATTTTCTAATTTTGTTATCTCAAGTGTACCACCATTTTTTATTGGTGCTTTTCAGGCAAATGCATTAATCACGCAATGCAGTGCTATAATATAATATACCTTCTTTACTCATCTGTTTTTATGAAAACCAAAGTTTATACTCATCTGTTTTTATGAAAACCAAACTTCATTTTTTTCTGTTATAAATGTTACTGTTATTGTTTTCTAGACCTGTATGTATAAGTAGCCATGTAAATGCCTTAAGATGAATCTGAAAAAGCTACAGTCAAATGTAGACGTAATGCCTACATTTCCATTTTCTTGGGATTAATGCTTAATCATTTGATGTATGGGCGAGAATATAAAAACAAAAAACAGTCATATAAAATAATACTAAGCTCTGATTTTATATGATCTTTTATTTAAAATCACATTATAAACTCTACTTGTTTCCTCATCTCAAAATACTCTCCTCCAATAATGTAATAAACATGTAAAAAATAAAAAGTTACAGGTTGTTTATGTGGGGACTATTGAGCTCATCTGTTTAAGAACTTTCCAGCTTTAAAAACCCAGTTGTACATTGTTTCGATGACAGCTCTCAGAGTCAAATGGGGAGGCTTGAAATTGAACGCTGGCGGCAGTGATTGTGATCACATACGCTTCATGTCTGCTAATCTGCAGGAGGTG
Source organism: Chamaecyparis obtusa (assembly GCA_027943335.1). Classification (NCBI taxonomy): domain Eukaryota; kingdom Viridiplantae; phylum Streptophyta; class Pinopsida; order Cupressales; family Cupressaceae; genus Chamaecyparis; species Chamaecyparis obtusa. Next base: position 6,217 of record BSBK01014162.1, read on the forward strand.
AATGCATTTCTTTTCTTCTAATTGATCTGATACAGCTATAAAATCTAATGCTAAAGTTATCTTGTTGGTACTCACACTGGCAGGTGGCGGTGGCAGTGGGTATGAAAGCAGTGTGTGTTGAAGTGAAAGACAGGAGAGAAATCTATGAGAGTTGCAGACTCTACAAATGTTTCCTCCCTGCGAAAAATGAATGTATGACCGTTTCATCATCAAATCGCCCACAGTAGAAAATGCATACTCCTACAAATATATAATCATCTTAATGGGGATTATCGTTTTCCTTTTTTAGTTGAATATTGAAGGTGTGTAATGAAAGTTTGTCATTCTGAAAACAATCCAAGAAAAGACAATTCCTAGAAGATGACAAAACCAGTCATTTAAAAATGTTTGCTTGTATTTCAGTGCACTCCGTATGATCATAACTGAGACTCTGACAGTCCAGTTGTTCAACTCTGCATATTCAGTCATGTACGAATTGAGACGGTCTCAATCATTTTCATTTGCATGATTTAATCAACAAGTTAACCACGGAACCACTTCCCTTAGATTCTCCGGGTAAACAATCCAAATTAATTGATGTGGATAAGCTAAGATTGGATAAATGAACAAGACGTAAAGAAGTTCATGCCTTAATTTTTTTTGTTTGAAGTCTTTGAACTAAAGATTAAAGGAGGCCAAAATGGATAGCAATAAACTCATTGTTAAGGAACATTAACAATTATAAAGTTATATATTATCTTCTAAATAGATTCTAGATGGTTGACTAGTTGTTAAAAATTTGAGAAATAAAATATTTGTGCGGTCATTAGTATTAAGGTATGAAAAGTTTGACAAATATAGTTTAAGAGAATATTCATTAGGGTCAAATTTTTAGATAAATTGAAGTGTCATATTTACAATGTTTCTTTTTGTAATTAAACTAATGTGAAAATTTATAAGGTGTGCCTAAGAAACTTGGGGGGCTTAGCCATTAGAAGACTCAAAGGCTTCAATAAGGCCCTTTTGGCAAAACAACTGTAGAGAAGCCTCAAAAATGATAATGAATGCATGAGAATCGTTAGGAGTAAATACTATGGTCTGTCTAATGTCAGAGATCTACTCTAGGATTACAAGCAAATGAAGAATTGCTTGGTCCATTGGAAACATATTTTGGGTACCAAGGATATTATTGCTAAAGGTATCTGATGGTCTCTTGGTAATCGGAGGGATATTCTATTTTGGGATGATTAGTGGATGGGGGGTGCTCCACTCTCTCACTATCCTAGATTTTCTCAATTCAAGGAGGTGTGTATTAAGAATCTATTTGGGTGGATGGTCAACTGCATTAGTAACTTCAGTTGGGTGGATCTGAGTGTGGTGGATCCTGCTTCGAGTGCCCTCAATGCCCTACTCTCTTTAACTCATATACCAAGAGCCACTGGTGATGAATCTTTGATTTGGAATTTGACATTGGATGGTATTTTATCAGTTTCAAAAGCTTACCAACAGGAAATTAGAGATCTCTTTCATCATCTGTTTTGCACTTTGGTGTGGAATCCTATGGTTATCCCCAAGGTGAATGTCTTTTTTTGGATGAAAGTGCAAAATAAAGTTCTGACTATTGATAACCTTTGTAAAAGGGGCTTTTATATACCAAATCGATGCTATCTTTGCATGAATGATGTTGAGGATGATTTCCATATTCTATTTGGTCATTCCTTTGCAAGATAGGTTTGGGCGTTCTTCCTCAATTTGTGGTCAGTGGATTGGGTTTTCCCTAATTCTTTTGTTGATTGTTGGATCTAGTGAAAGCCTCTTTATAATAATCATGTCTTAATTATTTTCTAGTCTTTGATGATGACACATATTGCATGAGGGATCTGGAAGGAAATAAATAATCATACTTTTAGAGATATGGTGTGTCTGGCAGAAGTTGTGACTTGCAAGATTCAAGTTGTAATTAAGGAAAATTTTGATGTGATTTTCTCTAACATTAAAGTCAAGGATACCCCCCTAAGAGTTGTCGATACTAATTTGGAAATTACCCAAAGGTGGAGAATTCAATGGGACGTTTCTATCCCCCTTTTCAAATAAAAGTCACCCAGACATCGTGTTGTTTGGTCAACCCCATGACCCTAGGGTTAGGTCAAGATTAATTCAGATGGGGTAGCGAAAGCTAATCCTAGACCTGTTAGATGTGGGGGAGTGGTTCGTGATCATAATGGTAGGTTTGTCTCAACAATGGTCAGACCTTTGGGTACCCAGACTAGTCACTATGTCAATGCATTTGCTTCCTACATTGGACTTAAAATGGCCAAGGACAAATGTTTAGAATAAAATTTGGCTTTAATGTGACTCAATGAACATTGTTAAGTATTTGACGGGTTTATCCCCCCCAAGTTGGATGATCAAGAGTATTATTAAGGGTTACATCTTAATGAATAGGTTGGCGAATTGGGGAGTAAATTCCCCTCATGTCATTAGATGGGAAATAAATGACCATATCCCATCGAAGATCTAGATCGCTTCTAAGAAATGATGTTGTGTAGTGTTTTTTCTCCTCATTCCTCATAAATGATGGTCTCCTATGTGCAAAATGTCCTAAAGGTCTCATTTATTTACTAGCAATTGCAACTTGGTATGCAATAGCTACGTCGAAGATATGTTAAGTTAATTATTTGTTAGTATTCATTTTAATTTAGTTTGATTGTTTATTCTTTTTTTATTGATTAGATAGTTTTATTAATTTTTTAGTTGTTTTGTAAATTTTTTTATTTTTTTATATTGATTGAGTAGATATTTCAATTCAATTGATTAATTTGTATTGTATTGTGTTTAATATAATGTTTTTATTTGTATTGTTTATAATGATGATTTCATTTTTAATTTTTTTTTGTAGTTTGAAAGGTACTTGTATAAGATTTTATTTTTTTTCAATTCATTGATATAATTTTTAAAGAAAGAACGCAAAATATTTTTCTTTGTTTTTTTTCTCACAAAAATTATTATATATTTTTACTATATACTAAATTAACACAATTTTAAAGAATTTAAGTACCTAATTCTGTAATGTTAATTTTTGTTAAGTATTAAATTTTAATTTTTATTGTCTTCATGATATAATTGTATGCACTTCCAAAATTTTAAATTTTTTATTTAATCTTTGCATAACACATTTTTTAACAATTTTTAAGTTTTATAAGTTGTACTACAAAATGTTCTTCAATAAATTAAATACATATTTAATATTTTAATGACTACTATATTCATTATATATATAAATTTCTATTCTATTCTATTATATTTGATAATTGATAATATATAATTTGTACACATATTGGCATGTCACATTATTTTAAAGTTTCAAATATTTATATTTATATATATTGCATTTTATAAGATAGGAAATAATTTTATTAAAATATAATTTTAATATAAATTTAATGTAATCTAAAATTGTATAAATGTTAATATGTTTGTATAATAGATATATGATCCATTATTTGATTTATTGTTTTGGGTGATAGTACTAATGTCATTTTATTTACTTAATTAATGGAAGTTAGTATGTTGTAAGTAATTGAAAGTATGCTATTTTAATCTTGATTATATTTTCCAATTTCTCAATTTTTTTATCTCAATTTTTTTATAATGATGAGTTGATATATTTGAGGTATAAGAATATTATAAGAGAACATGAGAGTGAGATATAAGATTTTAATTGAATGAAAATTAGTATAGCATTGATTGTCAAAATACGAAAAGGATAGTGATTTTAGCATTGCTAGAAACAAAGATATAGTGATTTTAATTATATAGATAGTGATAGATTATGAAAATGATATATTATATTGTCAAATTGACATACATAGAAAAACATTGATTGTGAAAACTATTATGGGTAAGAACATGCAACATAATTTGTAGCATTGATTGTCAAAATACGTAAAGGATAGTGATTTTAGGATTGCTAGAAACAGAGAGATAGTGACTTTAATTATATAGATGGTGATAAATTATAAAAATGATAGATTATATTTTCAAATTGACATACATAGAAAAACATTTATGTATTACATAGTATGAAAATGATACATTATATTATCAAATAGACATAGATAGAAAAACATGTGAGTATACATATGTTCAATCTTATAGGTAAATTATGCTCTTAAGAAAGCTTTAAAGCCTGATCAATTATGCTTTGAGTTAATTGAGCACCAAATATAGATATTTTGATACTGAGATCAAATACAAATTCAAATTCATAAATATTATATAGAAGTTGTTTATTTGCACCAAGTTCAGCAAGCAGAAGTTGATAATCTTCTGCGGGAACACCCAATAAAGCATTTAAGTTTATCCCATGATGGTAATGAATTGATAGACAATGTTATGTCATTGTATTTGAATAGCTTAAGTATCTATCAAAGAAAAAGAGATTATTAAACAGAAGAAATCAGTCTACATATAGTATGCGGAACACTTACTTGAAATAATACATGAATATGTGTGTAATATAAAAATGGACAAATTATTGACAAACTTTAAATTAAATTATGAAAAAAAGTACCTGAATTTTGCAAGAGCTTCATTTATTGTACAGTAAAAGATGTTATCTCTGATTGAAGACAACAACATAAGAAGGATGTAACTATCTATGTATGGAAAACTAACAAAAAATGAAAGATTTGTATTTAATTTTCATGTGAAAAGAAAGAAGATTCGATAAGAAGGAGATATTGATTCTTTTCACTATATATGTTAAGTAAAGGAGAAAAATAAAATGAAAAAAAAGTTTGTGAAATGTCCATACCTTTGGCTGCTATATCTTTTAGGCACACTGCACTAGTAAATTGTAGAAGAGAGGATTGGAAAGCTTGACTATGTAGCATTTTAATACAAAGTTCTGAACGCATTTTCTAGATATTATACAGTTTAAAATGGTGAGAAACTATTTTTTGATAGTAGAAGTAGGAAATTGAAAGGTACTATGTGATAAAAAAACCAACTGTATTATTTATATCATTATTCCTATAGTTTCTTTTGTTTTGATGGTTCTTGGCTTATGGATTTTCAATAGGAGTTGGCCTAAATTAACTTACCACGAAATTACCCGTGTTGATTTATTGTGGATGTGGTTGTCTTTGCTTGTTGTACCAATGGAGTCTATTGTAGTATATTCCACATAAGAACAAGTGCCACATGTTTTAGCCAATAGGTAGAATTTTTGTATGCATGCATTTCGATTCTATCTTCTTGCTGGAGTAAATTGTAGCTGTCAGATAAAATATGTGGAACTGTTCTTATGTGGAATTGTTTGCTATGTTTTATGGTTGTGTTGGTTGTTGTTGTGAAGTATAACCTATATTTACTTTTTGTAGTTAATTTGGCATGTTCAAAATTAATGATAGTAAAATAACTATGTATAAGCAACCATAACCTTTGCATAACTTTGCATTCCATTGTATCCTTCATGTGGTAATGATTTTTCTTGCATTCTTTTACTTGAATGAGTATTTTTAGTGTCCTACATGTTAACATCATTATAAGTAAATCAAAGTTCCATAAATGGGTGGTTGAACAGAAAAGACTTGTTAGTTGCATGTTAAAGCATAGATGAAAAAAAAGTGTTGCATACCTTTGTTGTTGAGAAGGTGAACTGCTCTAAAGGAATTGAGTTCATATGTTGAACTTAGGGGTTTAGGTGATTCATTTGGTTTCAAAACATGTATGTGTAATACCCCAAAAATGGACTATAATTTCATTAACCTCCTACATCTACAAATCGAACGAAATCAACATCAAAGTCCTAATCTAAGGCACATTTAAACATCATCGAATTATAATTAATTATCTTAAATTCTGCATCGGGGAATATTCCTAGCAATATTCCTCATTATCTTAATTATCTTTAATTTAATGATTATTTGGTGATAAATCACATTTATCCTAAGTTTGATTAATTGAATATTTTCATATTTAATTAATTAGATTTAATATCTTGCCACTTAATTGTGTAATTAAATTTAATTCTATCTATTATTAATTGTATTATTTAATTTTGACAATAAATCCAATATCCTATGAATAATTGATTAAATTCTTATTTAATTGATTAAAGTAAGTTTTCATTATTTAATAATATAATTTTTAATAAAAGTTTGATTAAATAGTTAATTAACCCATAAATTAATTATTTTATTTCAAAAAGCAGTTAAGTTGAGAATAAATCACTTTATTTATTTATTAAATCATAATTATCCATGTGCACATTCAAGGACTAGTTAAACTCAAATTGAAAAATCAATGCAAGTTGTTAGCTTTTTGAAACTCAACATCTTTTTGAGTTTTAAAGTTGATCTAAACTTCTAATTCGAGTTGAACTGTGCTTTTGCATGATTTTTGTGACTTAATTATCTTTATTATCAGATAACTCAAAAATCAAGCTGAGTTAATCTGAGTGATTTATGGCTTTTTTCCATGCACCTCCAAAGCCTTGGATTTATATAAAATTAAAGCCTCAGTTCATCTCAAAGCATCTCATATTTTTGCACAATCACATTGGAGAATTGGAATTTGGAAGAATCAAAGCTTCTTGCGAATCAAGACTATTGTGAGATCAATTTTTTTTTTTTACATTCATTTAGATTCTTTTTCATATGATTGTTAGATCATTTTAGCATATCAATTTCCATATTAGTATAGATTCATATCAGTTTTCATTATCATTGCATATAAAATATCAAAAATATAGATTAATTGCATTCAATTCATATCTAGATCAATTGCATTCAAATCCTTCCTTTAGGTGTCGTCTAGGTCACTGATTTCAATAGCAATCTGAGAACATTAATCTCGCACCTACTAGAAGGTAGTAAATCGCTTGGTTAGAGTAGATTTCAATTTTGCATGATTTTGATTTTTGCTAACCTCTAATATTTTACTGAAGTGTTGTGTCTATAGATCAGGTACAATTTTCACACACACATTTCTGGTGCCCACCATGGGGCAACCCACCTTTACATACTAGTTTTGATTTTTTTGGGAGCTAAAACCCTAAAGTTTCAAAGATTTAATTTTATCTCTCAAACGGCTTAGATTTTTTCTCTAAAATTTTTTTGGTAGGTTGGATACATATCAGGGAAGCTACAGTAAAAAATTTAGAATTTTCTAAAATATTTAGAATTTTTAATAATTTTTCCTTGAAATTATGGAAAAAATTAATATCTAACGCAAATCAGCATATTTTTTGGAAATTTTTATATTTTCAGAAATCTCTTTAAATTATACAAGGGGTCCATTCTTTGTATTTTAAATTTGGATGCAATATAATAGCTCAAATAGTCAATTTACAAAAACTGGTCTGTTTTGATAAAATGGGTCTCTAGGGCACAAATGAATAGATTTTTCTAAAATTTTTACATTTTTGGAAAGCTCTGTATTTTTTAGCAAGGGTCTTTATTTTGAATTTCTATTTTTGTAGAACAAACTATAAAATAAAAATCAGATCTTGTTGACTAGGTCAAATGCAACAAAAAAAATAAAGTTTTGTGATGGGTATGCACTTATTTTTTTTACATGGTTCAATGAATGGTATGAGTTGTCATTTGGGTTAATTTCTGGTTATTATTGCTGATAATAATTGATTTTTAGAGCTAACCCTATGGTTTTCATAAGTTGAATATATTTTGCATATCTTGTTTGCTTGTTTGCTTGTTGGAGAGTTCATCACTTGCTTGCATGGAAAAGCTCAACAAGAATTGCTAAAAATCAGGTAAAATCTACTAAGCGCATTATGAGGATCCCAAGTATTCTCCTTCATCTAATAACATTTCAATTTGGACTTAAAATAAATCTCTTATGTGTCTGGCTTGTGTGCATCTTTTCATGCTTTTGTCTATTTCTACACACTTGCATAATTGATACTAGGTTGTGCCCCCTTAAGGATTCATTAAGTAGTCTTAGATACTTGTCATTGATCTTGATTTCTATCTTGGATTATTAGACTCGCTAATCCACCGGCCCCTCATTCCGCCCCGTGGTTGCAATCTCAGTGCCATAAAGGGGAGGGGTCTATAGGAGAGAAGCGTTAATTGTTCCACCAGGCAACCCATTTGTGCTTTTAGGAATTGAATTGTTTTCTAAGTTGGGGACTCATTTTCAGCTTGTGTGAGGTGTTAAGTGTTCCACCTTGTGGACTCATCTCATATTCGCTTTAAGCGTTAAGTGTTCCTCTTTCTGCTTTTTGGGTACTTTTGGTAGATTTATTTTTGGAAACATACATCTGTGCTCACATAGTAATTAGGCCCTATGAACACTATTCATGATTCTTGAGAGATTGGATTCCTAGTGAAATCCTTCTTGATGACAGAATCCTTGTAGGTAGGGAGGATACTTAGTGCATTTCACATTCAACTCGGTTAGTGTGTCTTCTCTTATTGATCGATACATTCTCTCCCAGGAGAGGTTGATAGATCACGTGAGGTTGACATCATGAGCTTTGGTGAATCAAAATTGGTTAGTGCACCTTCTCTTATTGATTGATACATTCTCTCCCCGGAGAGGTTGATAGATCATGTGGAGTTGACATCATAGACCTTGGTGAAGCAAAACTTTGTCTTAGCATGTCGAATTAATCTGCTTGCTTTGTTTGGGTTAAAAGTGAAGAGGCATCAAAACCTTGGATCTGGAGCCAAGTCCCATTGTGGTATACTATTGTGAGTCACCTTTAGAGAGGGTTAACCGTAGTGGACAATCCCTTCACAGGGTAAACTGCATTGACGGAACCTCAAGCGGTAATAGCCATTTTCACCGTGGTAGTGACAGCCGCTATATAAATGTCCTTGTGGAAGAAATCTCCACGGGTATGGTTCATTATTGAGTTGTCAAATCTCCCTAGCAGCTCCTGAAGATTATGTTCTCAGATTGTGTCAAAACCTTGGTGCGTCGGGATTGGAGTTCACCCCTTTGGATCATAAAAGTTGCAGAGTCAAACCATTACTAAAAACCTTAGCGAGGCCAAATTTTCATTTTATAGGGTATATGTGCATTATTGCAAAACATTTTTGGAACATACACAATTAGCGCTTCTGAGGATTAGAACGAATAAGTCACTTGATTTTTCATGCGCAAGGTTGCTTTTTCCCTTGTTCATTATTTTCAGACATGCTTGAAATCATGTGCTTGCTATTTTGCATGCTTGTTTATCTATCTGGTTATTGAAAATGAACAAATCTGTTACAATCCTCAAATCTAGACATTGAAATTTGCAAACAATCCAAATCTGAAAACTCAAAATTTGCAAAATCTGAAGTAAAATCCTTTTCTGGAGTCAAAAGTCATCTCAGGAGGTCAGAAAGTCATATGAGTTTCCATCAAGTGTCATTTCATTACAACCCATCTGTCATATGATTGAGTACCTAGTGTCGTATGAGTGTCCATGCCAGCAAATTCTCAAAGTCAAAATCTTGCAACTATCGTATGAGATTTTCAACTGTCATTTCATTGCTACCCAACTGTCGTACGAGTTTTGCAACTGTTGTTTCATAGCATACCCACTATCGTACGAGTCTGCAAAGTGTCATTTGGGAAATTTTTGAGAGTTGTCATAAAATTGTCAGAATTGCCAGATATTTAGCTTTTTCAGCCTATTTCCAGAATCTGTCGAACAAATCACTATGTCAAGAACAGAGCAATAGCCATTGAGAATTAGTACACATGTCTCAAAGAATCAGTACATAAGAGGAAGAATCTCTAATCACCGCTATGATGAAGCAGCTGCAAGCTATGCAAGTCCAGCTTGACAAACTTGAGAAAGAAAAGGAACCTAAAGAGTTCTCCATGGAAACTCTATGCTCTTTTCCATTTGATAAAGACTTGTACATGTCACCATGCCCTCAGACAAAATGTGAGCAATGTGACAACCCTTATGATACCTCTTCCACAGAGAGTGACACATCAAGGTTTGGAGACTATGATGACTATGACGACAGAAAATGTAATGATACCTATGACACCTCTGTTCCTAAGAGTCCCCCTCATCGTGTGTTCCTACTTACTACAAATGGGCCGTCACATTGGATAGATCGTGATGGTGATCCATATGATTCTGATTTTGAAAAAAAATTTGATGGCTTTTGTGGACAATACCTTGATTATGATCCATCTACTACTGCTGAGGACTATAAAATGCATCATGCTAGCTTGAAGCATCAATACTATAAGGATCTCTCCTCTAAGAGCTCTCAAGCTGAAAATAAAGATTGCACTCTCAAGCAAGATCATGTTAATGTTGGACCTTTGTTTTGTGATGGTTCCCTTCCATCCCCTACTTCCTCCAATACCCATACATTTCCTAAAGCTTCCGAGTCTTCCAAATCTTTCACAAATCCTTCATCCAACAAAAGTCCTGATACTTTTCATACGATTCCCTATAGTTATCTTCCATGGCTACCTCTTCAAGAAATTCAAGCTAACCTTCACCTGGCTGCAAATACTTTCAATGATGCTAAACCTAAAGAGCCTAAGCCTTCATACGCTACAATGCCTACTTCAGCTGGTCCTTCACCATCTCTGAAACAGTCATCCATACAATCCCAACATGCTTCCTTGTCCTTAGAAGTGGCTCCATGTCAAGAGGACTCCCTAAATAATAAAGAAAAGAACATAAAGAAAGATCAAGATCAAGAACCCTCCATGTCGTCCACTCCTTTTCATGATGTCTCTTATCTACCTCAGGGTTCTTTTGATCCTGCACACCCTTTTCCATGCATTCCACCATGTCTTAAGTCTTCTCCTAAGCAAGATCAAGCTACTACTTACATTGTTGAGCTTATTGACAATCAAAATAACCTTACTACACTTGCGCTTTCCAAAGATGATACTTCCATTAAGCTTTTTAAAAATGGTGTTGTTACTTCCAATGTTAAGCCTATTGAAAATCAAGAGAAAAATTATGTGCTTATGCTATCCGAAGATCCTTGTCAAGATCAAAGTCTTCCATCTTCTTATTCTACCACTCCATGTTCGCTTCCACTTTCTACTCTTCCTAAGTCTTTGCAAGCTTTGAACAATCCTATCAAAGAAGGTGCTCATATTCAAGATGTCCATGATTCTATTGAAAATCCTAATGCTCACTCTAAAGATGCTGATATCCTTGGTTGTCATATAGATGCTGATGAACTTATTGATTATCCTTTTACATCTTCCATTTCCATTCTTGGACCTCTTCCACCACTACAAAGGGCTTCACATCTTCCTTCCATCTTGGGTCCTTATGTCCCTTCACTTTCCCCTCCTAACTCTCCTAATTTTCCATCCATATTGGGTCCTTACATCTCTCCATCTCCCATCTTTCCTCAAGATCAACATAGATGCATACCCTTGAATCCTTTTCATCCACCCACCCATCTAAACCAGTCATATCGTCTTTTTTCTTCCACAAGTCCCAAGTCTTTTGGAAGTAACTTGAATGTTCAATACAAGAAAAAGAAGCAATACAAGAATCCATCAAAAAAAGAAGATCACCATGTCTCCTCTAATAGACATGGAAACATAAAGTCAAAAAAGATATCTAAGAAAAAAAATACAAGACAAGTATGGGTTCCAAAATTCATCATTGAAGATATTCTCTCTAGATCATCAAAAGGAAATGAAAAGCCTACGACTATATGGATTCCAAAGTCTCTCTTGAAAGAGTCTGGTGTTGAGAAAAAAGTGAAATTGACATTCAAGCTTCCAAAGGCTTCCACTTCATCTTCTTCCAAAAACATTCTTTCATTCCATGCGCCTAAACCACAACCTCTACTATCCATTCACCATATTCCTTCATGTATTCCTTCATTCACATTTCCTCCACCCTCTTGCCACCCTTCAAGGTGTGTGTTGGTGTTGAGCTTGCCTTCCTTTCCATCTACCCTTTCACAATCCTTCCATGCATTATCCTTCTACCTTCTATCATTTTTCCTCATTTGCCTATTCCTCCTATCTTCCAACCTTACTTGCATTACATAAAACCTTATCCTCCATTTTTCTCTTCCATCTCCCTTTCCCTATCAGCATCTTTGAGCATATCATTTGAATCCTTGGTATATCATGGTTTATCCTTTCAAGGATCATTATCTAAAAAGCTTGCCTTCTTCCAAAAAAAATCAAATAAAATAAAAATAAAAATTGAAAGTGTGCCTTGGTGAAAACTTGGAAATAGGCACCTTGGTAGCAAAAGTAAAGAGAAATAAATTCATCCTATGGTGAAAACCACTCACTTGTGGCACCTTGGATAAGTACCATGATGAAAACCTAGCAATCAAGTATCATGCGTAGTTCTTCTACATATTTCATCCATTCCATCTTCTCTCTTTGATCTTGATAATGTTGATCTATACACGAACATTTGGCTATCTTGTGAGCTATCTTATGATGATCTTGCTTTCATTTCCTTCCTATTTAGCCTTCATGTCTATCTTCCTCCATTCATTATAGCCTTTCGCTATCCTTTTCCCCTTTGGTCTTGATCTAAGAAAGAAAGAGTAGAACATGATGCTTTGAAACCTCTTGACATGTCTACTCCTTTGGACTACATCCTGTCCTTCTTTGGCATTACGCTTTTGTGACTTATCCTATGCTAGCCTTTCATTGCTTGGCCAAATGTGCTTTACATGAAAATTTTTCTCTAGCTTGGGTATTCTTGAGGAGTTTTCCCTTGAGGATTTCTTCCCTCCATTCTCTTTCATTCCCTAGTCTTTCATCTCTTCCACCAGCTTGCCAATCTCTCTCCACCTTTCTAGACATTGGGACTACATGATATGATCTTGCTTGGGAGTTTGCAATGGAAAAAGATGCTATCAAGTATACCAAGTATCAGAATAAGTATCAGAACCAATATCAGAACCAATATCAGAACAAGTATCAGAACTAGTATCAGAACCAATATCAGAACAAGTATCAGAACCAGTATCAGAACAAGTATTAGAACCAATATCAGAATAAGTATCAGAACTAGAATCAAAACAAGTATCAGATCAAGTATCAGAACACCTACTGGGGATACACCTTTCACTTTAGTTTATGGGTCTGAGGTGGTACTACCTATTGAGGTTGAAATCCCATCACTAAGAATCAGAATGCATGGTCTAGTAACTGATGATGACTACAGAGTGTCTAGGTTGCAAGAACTTGAACTACTAGATGAGAGCAGACAAGCAGTGTATGATCATCTCAGAGTATATCAGAAGAGAATGTCTAGAGGCTACAACAAGGAAGTCAGACACGGAGAATTTCAGGTTGGTGATCTAGTCTTGAGAGAAAATATTAAAAATCAATCCCATCGAGAATGCAAGGGGAAGTTTGAATCCAATTGGCTGGGTCCCTTTGTTATCACTACTACTTTTGGCTCTAGTGCCTATCAAATCTCAACGACTGAAGGAGAACAGCTCCGAGAACCAATCAACGTTCTCCATTTGAAAAAATTCTACGCCTAAGGCATTCAGTCTATGGTAAAATGTCCTGAAATTTTTTTTTAAAACTGGAAAAAGTCCTAAAAAAATGAACATCTTGGTGAAAACCTAGCAATAGGCACCTTGATGATTCACAAAAAAATAAAAATAAAAATCAAAAGTATAAAAAAATTGAAAAAAATGAAAAATACAAGAAAAAAAAAGAAGAAAAAAGTGCCTTGGTGAAAACCTAGAAACAGGCGCCTTGGTAGCAAAAATAGAATCTCTACCAAGATGGTGAAAACTTGACAAACGGGCACCTCTTGTTCAAAATGCTCCATCTATCAATGCAATCTTGGTCTTTCCCAGCTTTCAGTCTTGCTTTAGTTTGTACATATCTCCCAGTTTGTTTCTGCATTTCCAGTTTTCAATAAGTCGATTTGTACACCAATCAGCTCAAGCGTCTGTATCCTATCAATGCTTAACACTTGGGGGCAATCAATGTCATATCCCATGGTCTCCGGTATATCTTAGACATCTCATGTCTAGTCAGAGTCCTTTGAAGCTTCATTTGAGTCAGTCAAGTCTGTCTTGTCTCCAGAAAGGATTTTGCATCTACAACACCAACATCAAACATCAAACTGAAAACAATCTATGCTTTTTTACATGCTTGTATCTCCTTGTATGCTTACTGATTCGCATTGAGATTTTTTCATATTGTGTCCCTTCGAGCTCTTCGATGATGTCCTTTATAGGATTTAGAGAGTGATGACTAGGGGCATAATCTTTTCTTTATCTTCTGCTTGTATGTGAAAATCTAACAACTTTGGAAATTCTGGATTGAAATGGTGTTCGACTGTAAGAGCCTCTATCTCGAATTGGATGGCCATGCGTACCTCGACCATTGATACCCAAAAAATTTAAGGAAGTTTGATCTAACTATTGTCTTTTTGAGTGAGTTCTTTCTCCTATTGTGAAACCCAATCTTACCTAAGGCTGTGAACGATAAAGGGTCATTACGGGTAATTCATATTGGATTTAGAATAATCTCTTAGCTGTTTGATGTGTATGTCATGCAAGGCGTATTTAGGTCATCACGACATTTATGTTTTGATGCTTATACAAATTGCTATATCAAAATGGACATGATATTCAGGTCATCTTGGCGTTTGTGCCTTGGTGCTTATATCTAATCTGACATTCCGAAAACAAAATCAATATTCATATGTCCATGGTTGCCTAGCCAGTGGGTGTTGTATTGATTCTTGCGCATACAAATAGATATTCATATGTCTATGGTTTCATAGCTAGTGGGCATTGTATTGATTTATCTAGTTACCTAAAAGTTCAATGATGATAACAAATTGACACATGATCAGTGACTAGGTCCTAGGTCTTAGGTTGCATTTTATTTTGCATGTCTCTTTGCATTTTGCATGTTTGCATGATCTCACAATGATTAAACGAACTTCAATGCTTAAACGATTCTTCAAATCGCATCTTCAAATTTAACAAGAGCTGAATCCCACATGAAGGTTCCTCCAATGAAACAACAAGTAGAATCCTTTTTCTGGATCAAAATTCAAATCTGAGATCATTCATATTATTAACTACTTGCATATTCGACCTTCGATCATCACAGAAATCTAGAATTCAACTTAACTGATTATCTTACATCAAACTATCAAAATTTCAACTTGGTCAACTATGGTCAACTCATGGTCAAACCTAGTCAAACTTGGTCTTTTGGGACCTTCTAACGATGCAGAATGCGTTCTTGAACGTGTTTAACCACTTCTCAAATCAATTAGCATGCTTCTGAACTATCAACGCTGACTTTTCTTGTCAGATTTTAATTTTAATCCCGAAGGGGGCATGGTATTTACACATCATTCAAAGTCTGTAATCTAATTTGAAATCATATCTTTATTGATATCATATCTTTCCTCAGTAGTCAAGACAACAACCATGTCTAGTTATTGATTCATCAAAAAACCTCATCGCTCGGGGAAAATCTATCATCACTTGGGGCATATCAGATTCATCAAGATCCATATCAATCTGGTATTCTCCTAATCTTGTAAACTGTATCAGTTTTTGCAACCATCGGATCATAGTGTTCTTTCCTTGGTTCTTCGACAACTGAAGGATTCAGATGTGATACCTGCTAGTTCTACTAACACAATCGAGTCTAGAACCGGTCACTCACTTCTTAGCAATCCTAAGGTTTGGAATCAGGTGTTTTGACACTCTTTCGCAATCATCAGTTCATCGCTGCTATAGTGAACATTATCCTTGGTCATTCAGGACCTACTATCTTCATATCAAATCAATATCAATCAGCTTCTGTCTCATATCAATTATCAATTTCGAATTTGTTTCATATCTCTATCAAACACAGACTTTCTTTGAACCATTGCGCTTCGCACAGTAATTCAAAGAGGGGCAAAATGTAATACCCAAAAAATGGGCTATAAGTTCATTAACCTCCTACATCTACAAATCGAACGAAATCAACATCGAAGTCCTAATCTAAGGCACATCTAAACATCATCGAATCATAATTGATTATCTTAAATTCTGCATCGGGGAATATTCCTAGCAATATTCCTCATTATCTTAATTATCTTTAATTTAATGATTATCTGGTGATAAATCACATTTATCCTAAGTTTGATTAATTGAATATTTTCATATTTAATTAATTAGATTTAATATCTTGCCACTTAATTGTGTAATTAAATTTAATTCTATCTATTATTAATTATATTATTTAATTTTGACAATAAATCCAATATCCTATGAATAATTGATTAAATTCTTATTTAATTGATTAAAGCAAGTTTTCATTATTTAATAATATAATTTTTAATAAAAGTTTGATAAAATAGTTAATTAACCCATAAATTAATTATTTTATTTCAAAAAGCAGTTAAATTGAGAATAAATCACTTTATTTATTTATTAAATCATAATCATCCATGTGCACATTCAAGGACCAGTTAAACTCAAATTGGAAAATCAATGCAAGTTGTTAGCTTTTTGAAACTCAACATCTTTTTGAGTTTTAAAGTTGATCTAAACTTCTAATTCGAGTTGAACTGTGCTTTTGCATGATTTTTGTGACTTAATTATCTTTATTATCAGATAACTCAAAAATCAAGCTGAGTTAATCTGAGTGATTTATGGCTTTTTTCCATGCACCTCCAAAGCCTTGGATTTCTATAAAATTAAAGCCTCAGTTCATCTCAAAGCATCTCATATTTTTGCACAATCACGTTGGAGAATTGGAATTTGGAAGAATCAAAGCTTCTTGCGAATCAAGACTATTGTGAGATCAATTTTTTTTTTTTACATTCATTTAGATTCTTTTTCATATGATTGTTAGATCATTTTAGCATATCAATTTCCATATTAGCATAGATTCATATCAGTTTTCATTATCATTGCATAGAAAATATCAAAAATATAGATTAATTGCATTCAATTCATATCTAGATCAATTGCATTCAAATCCTTCGTTTAGGTGTCGTCTAGGTCACTGATCTCGATAGCAATCTGAGAACATTAATCTGGCACCTACTAGAAGACAGTAAATCGCTTGGTTAGAGTAGATTTCAATTTTGCATGATTTTGATTTTTACTAACCTCTAATGTTTTACTGAAGTGTTGTGTCTATAGATCAGGTACAATTTTCACACACACAGTATGTCAATTTTAACTACAATAAGTACCACATGAAAATCATGTACATTAATGCCACAAAATTAGTAGTCATAGAAATAACATAAAAAAGATATTCATATCTAATATTAGTTGAATGTTGGTTTGATATGTTAATACATGATTACAATTTTTAATGTATAATTAAATAGAAAAATTGTATAAGATATGTATGTAACTATTTCTATTTTGAAAATCCAAAATATTAAATTGAAATATACATATAAATTACAAAAATATTATAAATAACTATATGATACTACTGTAATTTATACTTGGGTTTGTTCTGTGCTTCCTTGACTTTGATATTCTTCCATTGATGTCAGTACATTTAGCATTTCTTGTTCCTCTCGTATGGTAATATTGTCATTTCTTACCATCTAGTATTCATGATTTTTTTAAATTTTCTTTATTTGTTTAGAAATGGTCTCTGTGTCTTCTTTTGTAGTTGTTAATATGTCCCCAATTGCAATCAATTTGTGGATATCTCCTCCCTGGTATCTTCTTGTTGTGCTGATACTTTCAATATGTAATTGATATTTTTTCTTCATCATTTCAATATCTATAGTATCTTGACCATTTGCTTCATGCAAATTGCAGACCATGTCTGTAAAGATCTTTTGCATATGTGTAATACTTGTATTGAGTGTGTTGATTATATTTTCTAGTTGTTCAAGTACTTCTGTGCTAATATTTGCTTTGAAATTGAGTGAAAATATCCACTTTTGTAGTGGTATGTTAGTGGATTTAATAATATTTAGATTCACAACATGTTGACTGTCCATATCTATTAATTTATGCAATAGTTTTCCTTGTGTGCTATATATTCTTGTCTATTCTTTGAGGAACTGAAAGTCTATGTAGATAACATCTTTGAGTTCAATATATATTTTGTAATAACTGGCAAGGCATTCAATGAGTGATACACCTCTTGATTTGAGGTCTGATATCCATTCCCATGAGATTTGTGTCATATGGTTGTCTTCATGTAGTTGTTTGATTATTTGTTGGATGGAATCAAGTGTTGGATCAAAAATTCCTTATGTCTGATATTTTGGTTGGGAAGAGATAGGAGCAAGCATTCTCTAGATGTAATCAGATATATTATTGACATTAGATTTTAATTTATTCTTATCATATTTCAATTGGTTCAATTTGTCTCTTACCTCTTAATGTGTGAATTCCCACATATCAATTGTACTATCATGGAAAGGTGCACCTATGTCAATTTCATTAACATTAAAATCAGCTACAGTTAAATTTAAAAATTTGTTGTCTTGTTTTGGTTCTGCAACTTGTATTATCACATGCCCGGTTTGTTGATCTTTTTTGAGGGCAACTAGTTTTCCTTTTTCCTTCTTTTTCTTTGGACTGGTAGTTTCATAAATGATTTGAGAAGCTAAATCTCAAGGAGGAATTCTATCCTCTGTCCTTTTTCTTTTCCTTTGTATGGTTTCTTCTAACCATGAAGGAGTGGGAAGTATTTGTGAGGTCAAGGCTAAACTTTCAATATAAAACAATTTTTAGACTATTGTAGGGCTCTGCATATGTAGAGGAGAAATTTGAAATTTTGGTACTGTAGTTTGAGTAGACATTATAGTAGGTTGATTAAATTGTGTTGGTTGAGTTGTTGTTTCTTCTTCGAAAGGTTGTTGCGTTTCATTCTGTTCTGATTACCTACTTTCTTCTTGTTGTTATGTCTTCTCTGGTTCCTCTTAGTTGTCCATATTGATCAAGGGAAGTGAATTGTTGCCGCAGGTGTTGGTTATACCTTTATTTTTATTTGGTGGCTGATCATCTCCTCCTGTGTTTTGTGGGGTGGACTAAACTATTGTGTGCATTGTTGGTAATGGTACTGGAGTTGGTGTAGTTTCAAATTATGTTGATGGTGGCGCTGATGTGCTTGAATTCTTTTTTCCTTTTTTCTTCCACTGTACCCATCTTCTCATTCTCTTAATAATCAATTCCATTCTTTCTTCAAGGTTGTCTAGTTCTGGTTCTTGAAATGTTAGAGGCTGCAAAGGTGTGCCTTTTATTTTTGTCAAATAATGGTTGAAAATAATATTAGATTGATCATCGTATAATCCTTTGACATCAATTAGAATATTATATATTTGAATGTGTTCAACTGTGAGACAGGACTATGATCTTTCTCTTGTATCGAAGTCATCTTTGCAATTAGCCCAGAAATCTTCTAATGAAGGTATGTGATGAAAATTAGGGCCTAGTTGCAAATTCTCTTTTACATAATTAGAGGGGTTAAAATGATATCTAATGACATTATATACATCAAATTTATATTTTTTTAAAGATGATTTGATCATATTCATTGCAGAAGAGCTAGAAGAGCATGTATAAGGTCCTACAGAAATGGGAAAATGAATATCTGCTTTATGTCATTCATTGCATCTGCTGTTGACCTCGATTATCTGTTTGCATAACTCTATCAAAACTATTTTATCATTCAGATATTTTGGAAATTTGAATGGAAATTCATCAAATGCTCCTATCCTGAAATATGTCAATGAAGGATATTGTGTATAATAACTTCCAAATTGCATTATTGTTTGTGCGGCTGCATCTGATAGGCTGCGTTCTAGACAACCTTGTATTTCACGACATAACTTCATTGGGAAAACATCATTGACCCTTCTGTAATGTTCATAGCTTTTTTCTAGGTGTATGCAGGGGTAGAAATCATAGACCTGAATATTTTCATCATAGTGAGTAATAGTAGGTAGCTCATTCCATATTTGTTGACATGTTAGCACATACATGAGGAAAGATGACATATGAAAACTGTATGAATGTTTTGTTGAGACAAGCATTTCAGTTAGTCTGTCACTTACTAGTTGTGCCCAATCTATATATGTATTATTTGCACATATAGATTGGGCAAGGAGAAACCACCATTCTTCAAAATTTAGGGCTTCTTCACTTCCTCTAATTCTGTGAAGAAGTACTAAAATGTCTACAATCTCTTTTTTAAGATTGGTTTTGTATAGGGTTTTGGGTAATTTTGAACTGGTTGCTCTTCTGGTTTGGAACCATGTTGTTGAAATTACAGCTCGCAAACGTGACTTTTTTCATTAAAATTAGATGCTGCTAGAGAAAAATTCCAGTCTAAGTATTGTTGCCTTGAAGGTAGTCCAAAGAAATTTTGTATTGAACTCTGTCCAAAGTGATGAGAACTTTGTTGTTCTATTTTTTTATATGTCTGGTGTCTGAGTCAAATCTTTGAAAGCATTCCATTATGAGTTCAGGTGCTTGAATAGCGATAGGAAATCCTGCAGCTTGTATTAATCCATTGTCAATGAGTCTTTGTGTAATGAGATGAACTGGTTGTGAATTGATTCTTCTATGTAGATCATCTAAATTGTAAAAATGTAACTTTGTATCTGTGATCTCTTTCCATGCATTGTCTATTCCATCGAGATGATCATAACTACATATTTTGGTAGTCATTCTGTAAAGGCTAATAGATTGGAATACAAATTTTTTATAAAGGGTTTTTTATGTTGTAGTGATAGATTTTTTGGCTTTTGTCTATTTGGGTGTAGTGATTGTTTATGGAATGATATTTCCTATATACTTTGAGTTTAAGATATTTAGTAAATTGAGAGAATGATGTGATAGATAGTGGGCACGTAATAGTTATAGGTGATAATTAAATGGTAATAAAAGTAGTTTTGTTTTTTGTATGGATTATTTATTGTGTGCATTAATGAATCAATGAGTAGTGATATTTATCAGACATAATGCGAGAAATATATAAATATGAGTTACATAAATGTGTTTTATTCAATTAGGTGGAATGGTGAGCATTGCTAGAGTGGAAAATCCTATTAATGTTGTTGTTGTGTTTGAATACAACTGTTGTTTTCTTCTAGATAAGAATCCTAAGTATATTTAATATAGTGGGTATTCTTAAAGCTAGTGCATGCGACGACAGATGGAATTTTTAATTTTTGTTTTTCGATTAGTGTGTTTGTCGAACAATTGTTAGAGCATTAACTACTTTCAGATAGGATAGCCGATATAGTTTTCAATTGTACTTCTGATCCCACTCAAACTAATCCCTAGAGGACATGTTCATCGAATAGCTCTCGTGATCCCACAATAAATAAAGGTTGATCACAATTATTTGAAGTCATTATGCCTATCGTTGATTTTACATTGATGTCATCAAACCTTAACATCTTTACTAAATGGACCCATCTCACATTGCCTGTCGGATTAGTAGAAACTTTAAAATCTACTCCCACCGACTTCTTCGAATAGAATATATAATAATGTACTGTTAAATTCTTTTTGAAAATTATAATATGCTTTTTTTTTAATATAAATTGTGTTAAATGTAATTAAGTACTGTTTATTTTTTAGGTGCACATTTCAAATGAAGTAAATCTAAATATATTAACTATACAATAAAGTTTAAATAATTCGCATGTTAGTATTTTAGATTAAGTTAATAAGAAAATTAATAGATATAAAGAGCATAGTAGTAATGTAAAAGAAGTTAATAAGAATAATATATATTTACAATATTATTAGAAATATACTATTGAATTGGAAATTGATTTTTCTGGTATTGATGTAAGATGATGTCAAATCCGAAAAGGGTTTCCTATGAATTTTGCATTGTTTTTGTAGTTTGTATTGTTGAAAATATTATATGTAAATGAAGTGTTTTGGATTGTCGAATATTAAAGCTAGACTCGACTAAATCTGAAAACATTAAGAAAACAAATATGATTATGTAAAAGACGTTAATAAGAGAGATATAAATTTATGATATTATTAGTATACTACTAAATTATATGAAATATAATATTGAATTGGAAATTAAATTTGCGGTTATTGATGTAAGATGGTGAAAAATCCGAAAAGGGTTTCCTATGAATTTTGCATTATTTTCGTGCATTCTATGTTTGATGTGGTTTTATCTAACATTAAAGTCAAGGATACCCCCCTAAGAGTTGTTGATACTAATGTGGAAATTGCCCAAAGGTGGAGAATTCAAAGAGACATTTCTATCCCCATTTTCAAATAAAAGTCACCTAGACATTGTGTTGTTTGGTCAACCCCATGATGCTAGGGTTGGTTCAAGATTAATTTGGATGGGGTAGTGAAAGCTAATCCTAGACCTGTTAGATGTGGGGGAGTGGTTCCCATAATAAATGTAGGTTTTAGTGGTCATTTATTATGGGTCACGGATTTAATGCTGGCATCCATTATTGGAAAGCATGTGGACCTAGGTCTGGTCATCCCTTTCGTTGATTGTGGATTTGAAGGCCGACTCAGTTCGGTAGCCTCTTTTATAAATGTAGTTGTTTGGTTAGAGTTTAGGAAGGAGTTTTTGGGAGTAAGTTTTGATAGAAGATAGAAAATAGAAGATTAGAGATCATTGACAAATCCTCGATGTTTGAGGACTTTTGTAATTCATTGTAATACCAGGCTGAAACCGAGAAGGTCTTACATCCTGACATGTATGAATCTATTTGAGATAATATATGAATGATCTTGCATTTTCTCTCTCCCACTGTGTTGTTGTTGCTTCCACGTGTTGTTGAGAAAAGTGGTTCAGGTTAGGGTGTGCCATTTGTTGGCCCCTCTTGCCCGGCTCTTGTGTCAGTTTTCATCTATGCATCATAGTTTGAGGGCTCATGCCAAAATCCTTCTAGTTTGGTTCTGCATGAGGGTTTAATCTTACTGATAATAGAGTATTCTAAAGTCCTACATGTGGAAAGTAATCCTCTACCTAAGAAAGGAGTTGATTATAAAAAGAATATGAGAGTACACTATGGGGACACCTCATTAGAGTGGAATTCTATTGATTTATATGGCCATGATATGTTCCATGTTGGAGTTAAAATGAATTCATTGGCTTCCACCACTCGCAAAAGAGTTGTTGTGTCTAATAATGATAGTTTGAATTGTGTCCCCTCTAAATATTATATCCCATATTTGATGGACCCCAACAAGGATAACAAGAGAATCTTACAGTTAGTAGTAACAAGAGCATCAGAGAGCCAGTAATGAGGAGCAATAAATCTAGTGATGGAGGAGGTGGGAAAACCAGCGATGGAGGAGGAAGGAAAATCAATGAAAAAGGAGAGGGAAATAATGGAGGAATTCAGGCACCCAATATACATGGGGCTCAGGAGAATGTAGGCAGGAAGGACTATTCAAAGTCCACAGAGTCTTCTAAAGACTCTGAACTGGACCCACAAAATGTAGGGTGTCCCATTGAACTGGATGAAAAAGGGGACACTGCCCCATGTGATTCTATCTTAGGATTCAAGACATTGGAGACAAAAATCGCTCAAATTAAACAATGGTCTTTTATTTTTGGAAAAAAAACCAGTGGAAAGTATTCTTTCCCAGAAGTGATGTGCAAAGATGACCCACAAAAAGGTGAGTTTTCCATTTTTATCCTTGACTCCCTGATGGATCATTCTTTATCTGCTATGGAGCTTACCCTAGTGGGTAAATTCTTAGGGTGTAGGCCAAACATTGAGATAGTTAGGTCTCTGGTTAAAAGAAAATGGAGACTCAAAGGGAAAGTGGATATCGTTTCTCTCCCTAAGAGCTTCCTTTCTTTTGAGTTCTCTAATAAGGAAGATTTGGACTTTGTGCTATGTGGAGGTCCCTCGATGTTTGGAAAGATGGCTCTTGCTCTGAAGAAATGGGGACCCAGGATTTTAATGATACTTTCTTCATTTTGGCCCCTATTTGGGTGCACTTTCTAGGTCTTCCACTAGAGTTCTAGAATGAAGATGTTCTAAAAGGGTTGGCTTCTTCTTTTTGAGAATTGATGTCCATTGATCCTATGACAGTGTCCAAAACCAAACTAGTTTTTGTGATAATCTGTGTCAATGTTCACCAGTTCACATATCTCCTTGTAAAGATAGATATTGTGTCCAAGTTGGGAAAGTGGAGCCAGGAACTTGAGTTTGAATCCCTTCCCTTATTTTTTTTTTTTTGTAAGAAGACTGGACACTAGGCCAAGAGTTGCCCCAAAAAGGTCAAAATAAATACTAAAAACCCTGAAGCAAGGGGGAAGAAACCTGAGTTAAAGGTGTTGGTGCCAAAAAATGATGGATCAAATTTGGCCAATTGACAGGTATGATGGTGATACACCACTTATACCTCTATAGTTTTGGCTTAATCAAGCCATGGCTGGTAGGCCTAATTTCACTTTGAACTATCAAATTCACTATGATGCTCAACTGTGTACAAAACAAAGTTCCTCCAAAGGTGGTGAATGATCCTTTCAATAATCTCTACTCTATAAAACTTGACTAAAATGGATTATACTAAGGACTAAAAGTAATGCTTTTAAAATAATAATTTAATGATCTACAAACTATAGATGAATTTAATGTGACAATTTCCAATTAAAGATTAGATCAGTGCCTTCTAAGTATCTGGGTTATAGAGTCAAAACACTTTCAATCCTACGTACGATCAGAGATGGTTTTAAAAAATTTCTTTAATAAGTTAAGACCATCACTTTACAGGCTTCCACTTGACTTATAATTCAAATAAATCTATATAGCTAATCCTATCGAGTTTAACTCAAATTAAGAGACTAATAAGAACAATGGCAGGTTCACAGACCATACAATTGATACTCGAGTTGTATATATTAACTTTGAATTACAATATTTAGGGAATAGAACATAGTGAAACACTCTATTTAATAGAATATTCGAAAGACTAATTGAAAACATATAACTTATAACCACAAATAAAAAGAAATGGCACTTATCTTTATTAATGTTGAAAAAATGGTACATAAGAGTTCATAGTTGTAGTTGTTTATGAAATTCTATTCTATCAAAATATATCTTGTATTGTCTTGTCTCTACATTTTACATTATGTATATATATGTATTTGAGTGGCTTTCACACCTCTTTAGGGTGAAAAGACACAACCCTTATTACAAATCACTTTGAAAAAATAATAAACTAACTAAAAAATAACTACCTAACTTTCAGATTTGGGTCTGGTCAAAAAACCAAAACACCTCGTGGAAAGCTAATAATTTTGTTGAAGCTAGGAAATTTGATTTCTCGAACTAGGTCATTTTTAGATTTTTAAAATTTGACCATCTTCATCCTCTGTCGGCATCATCATTGTAGTAGGTCAAAATTCCAACATTTTCTAAAGGCTTTGATCACATAATTTTGATTGTTCCTGTCACAGAGCTTCCTTCCTTAATCTCTCAACTTTTTAATTGAAAATTAATATAATTTTTTCATCCTATTTCATTTAATCCATAATTAATTATTTTTCATGGAGTTTAAGAGGCCATTTTTTAGGGTTTTATCACTATATAGGACTCCAAATTTTACCAAAAATTTAGAGCTCCGACAGGCTCTTTCTGGGGACGTATGCTCCATGTGAGCATAGCGAGAATCCAACTATCTTTGGTAGAATTAGATCAAGTACAAAGTCCATTAGGCTATAGAGTTACTACATATTTCAATAATCAAATCAAATCTCCTTTGGTGGCCCCGGGCCACCAAAACGTAGAATCAACATTTTCCCCTATCAAACACTTGATTCTGATCATGTAACAACACCCTCCTTGTTGCATTGGGTGCATCTTCCTTATGGATAATTCTCATTGTTTCATCAATGTGGTCCTTGGTATTTGACCTTTGTTTCATCTTTGATGAATCATTAAGTGCATCATGATTTTTGTTGAATGAAGGATCTCTATGCATTAGACCAGTTGTATCAAAACAAAATTTCATTACTTGGACAACTTCTTGCTCATAATTTTCTTTGTCTTTATACTCCATATGGTGTTTCTCATCATAAAATGGTTTTGAAGATAACTCATATTTAGGAGACATTACTGTAGTTTTATCAAGAATCTGATTAGATAGGATATTTTGAAAACTTTCAACACTATTCCTCAACACATTCTCCTCATTATGCCTAGTTGATACCATCTTATCTTCACATGTTTGATACAACTTTTTTTCATAGGATGAACTAAAAAATGTCTCACCTCTTGAATACACTTCCCCACAAATATTTTGAGTTTTATCATCCTCAAAATCATCATTAGGCCTATTATCTTCGTCATGATGTTGATGGATTTGATTGCATAAAAGATCTTCCTCAAACAACAGATTCATGAACATAGAGAACTTGGACGCATCTTCCTTTGTATCCTCTTCAAACAATGGGTTCAAGGTCATAAACAATTCAGGCATACATCCATGAGATCTTTCATTTGGATCATCAAGTGTTTCATCAACAAGACTAATATCTTCATTATGATTATTTCCTGAAAGTTCCTCATGTTCATGCAGTTCTATTTCATCTCCATAATTTGATCCCTAGGAATTATCATCTCCTTCATCTAGTACCCCTTGAATATGTGTTGATCTGTCAACTTGTTTACCATGATGGATTGAGACAAAATTCGGGTTGTTCCTCTCAATATGTTTATGATATTCTATGTCTAACAAGGCTGAAATATCTTCCTCACTAAGAGAATCCTCTTCCTCATTTTTATATTCACCGATGTTTGATGTCATGCAAGTATCACCATGGGCGGTTTCTTCTCCAAATTGGTCCAAAATTTCTTCTATATTTGGATCTGAGATATCATTTTTATGTTTCACATTGAATTCATTATATTCTTTTACTTTTTGAAAAAGGATCTTCAAATCAGGGTCATCTAAAGAGACTCCAAAATCATCAAGCCTTCTTAGAAATTCCCTGCTTGAAGGTGCGATATCTGAAGCTATCTTTAGATAGACACCCATCATCCTTATGAACAAACAGGTTGTGAACTCACCCTCTTGTCTTTCCAAATTGAGAAATTCATCCAGAGGGGATATATAAGATTCTTCCTCCATATAGCTTTCTTCTTGTTCATAACATCTTATATCCATTTCCACACACGTCTCATCTTGGATGAAATCTTCTTCCATTTGATTTAGACTTTCTTCTTCATTAGACTCTAGGGCCTCATCTCTTGTATGTTTCATGTTGTATTCATTATCTTCTGCCTTTATTTCATCATATATATACTTTAGAAAACTACATTCTTGAGAATCATGAGCAATCACTAATTCATGTATTTTATTGCATATTTCATGAGATGAAGGTTTGACCTTTGAAGGTATCTCCTGATAAACATCACACATCCTCATGAACAAACTATATCGTAGATTCACCTTCATACCTTTCCAAATTGAAAAAGGCATCAAGTGGAGACATGCTAAGATCCTCCTCCATGTTGCAGCTTTGGTCTTCACACTATTCATAACACATGTTATCTTCATCTCTTGCATCATGGAATTCATATAGAAACCATTGTTCAAATTCTTTCCAAGATGAAATACTTTGTGTAGGTAATGATTCATATGCCTCTCTTGCATTATCTTCTAATGTCCTGAAAAATAGTTTTCATTGCCTGATCTTCTACAAAAATCTCATAGTTCTCTATAAATGCATAAAATGCATCCAAATATTCAACTGCTGATTCATTCCATTCTCCATGGAACTTTGGTATAAGATGCAAAAAAATAGGGAGCAACTTAAAAGGAATACAATGGAATCCCCTGAGATCCCAATGGCCTCACACCATCTGGAATAAATGGTTTAGTTTGAAATGGTTGTTTTATTCTGATACATTCTGAATATCTATATTGGTAATAACTTGTTTCTTTATACATTGGGTTCTTGAAAATAGAGTCGCTACCTCTTTCAAAGAGGAAAACTTTACTTATCCCCTTTTGGGTCTTCTTCCTCAATAGAGTCACTGATTGAAATGCTTTATTGAATAGAGTCACCACCTCATTAGAGGAATGTCTTACTTTTGGGTTCTTTCTTCCAGTAGAGTGTGCTTCCAAACAAACTAATATAACTACTTTCTGATTCTGATATGTGAAATCTCAAATTCTAGGTAACTTCACAATATATATTGTGAGCAACTCTCCCCACTAGAGTCGCCAATTTGTTGGTGCCCAAAAAATGATGCATCAGATTTGGCCAACTTATATGTATGATGGTGATACATCACTTATACCTCTACAATTTTGGCTTAATCAAGCCAAGGCTGGTAGGCCCTAATTTCACTTTGAACTATCAAATTCACTATGATGCTCAACTGTGTATAAAACAAAGTTCCTCCAAAGGTGGTGAATGATCTTTTGAGGAAAGCAACAAATCTTCTGATAATCTCCACTCTATAAAACTTGACTAAAATGGATTATACTAAGGACTAAAAGTAATGCTTTTGAAATAATAATTTAATGATCTACAAACTATAGATGAATTTAATGTGACAATTTCCAATTAAAGATTAGATCAGTGCCTTCTAAGTATCTGGGTTATAGAGTCAAAACACTTTCAATCCTACGTATGATCAGAGACGGTTTTAAAAAATTGCTTTAATAAGACAAGACCATCACTTCACAGGCTTCCACTTGACTTATAATTCAAATCAATCTATATAGCTAATCCTATCTAGTTTTAACTCAAATTAAGAGACCGATAAGAACAATGGTAGGTTCATAGACCATACAATTGATACTCAAGTTGTATATATTAACTTTGAATTACAATATTAAGGGAATAGAACACAGTGAAAACACTCTATTTAATAGAATAATCAAAAGACTAATTGAAAACATATAACTTATAACCACAAATAAAAAGAAAATGGCACTTATCTGTATTAATGTTGAAAAATTGGTACATAAGAGTTCGTAGTTGTAGTTGTTTTATGAAATTATATTCTATCAAAATATATCTTGAATTGTCATGTCTCTAAATTTTACATTATGTATATATATGTGTGTGTTTGAGTGGCTTTCACACCTCTTTAGGGTGAAAAGACACAACCCTTATTACAAATCATTTTGAAAAAATAATAAACTAACTAAAAAATAACTACCTAACTTTCGGATTTGGGTCTGGTCAAAAAACAAAAAACACCTCTTGGAAAGATAATATTTTACTAGAGATATGAAATTTGATTTCCTGAACTAGGTCATTTTTAGATTTTTAAAATTTGACCATCTTAATCCTCTGTCGACATCATCTTTGCAGCAGGTTGAAATTCCAACATTTTCTAAAGGCTTTGATCACAGAATTTTGATTGTTCCTATCACGGAGCTTCCTTCCTTAATCTCTCAACTTTTTAATCAAAAATTAATATAATTTTTTTCATCCTATTTCATGTAATCCATCATTTATTATTTTTTATGGAGTTTAAGAAGCTATTTTTTAGGTTTTTTATCACTATATAGGACTCCAAATTTTGCCCAAAATTTAGAGCTCCAACAAAAGGAAGTGTGGAAACTTAAGACCATAGATAATGAGAGCATCTGGCTAGATTGTGGAGGTGGAGAGGTTTGCTTTAGTAGAAATGTTGGAGACTACTGGAAGGTATCAATAGAAGAAGGCAAAAAAAGACAATGATTTATCTTTTGGGCTTGAAACATGATAGTTCCAGTGGAAGGAATAAAAAATATAGCTTGGAACTTGAGGACTCTATTTCAGCCAAGTTTGATAGTAATAATAATAAAAATGGGGAAGCTAATGATCAGAAAGTAGAGGTTTGGTTAGAAAAAGAGACTGATGAAGGTCTCATAAATCAAGAGAATAGTATTGTTGTTAAGCCTTTAATAGGGAAATACCCAGTTTTAGCATACACCCTGAGGATATTGAAGGCCCTAAAGAAGGGGAAATAAATGATAACTTTTGGATCTCGAAAGATGAGTATCCTTTCTAGGGTTTCTTACTCGATGGAATCTAAAAATTGGAACAAATGAAGGAATTTGTTAATGATGCTCAGGTGTGCATAATATTGGGAGGTGACCCCTCTAGTAACTTGATGGATCTAGAGCATGTGGAATTTGTTAAATATTCTATTTCAAAAGATGAAAATCTTGGTAATAGACAAGAAAGGAATAGTGATAACATAAACAACATGAAGCTAGTGTCGAAGATTTGGATGGCTCATCTCAAAAAGATGGTGGGATAAGGAAAAAAAATAGGGGAAGGGTTGGTATGTTCTTCTTCCCAACTTGGAGTGGCCACAAGGGGGATAATGAAAGATGATGTTGGAACCCCAAATAATCAACTGAGCAAGAGAACTACAAAGCTTATTCGGGAGCTAGAAATAAAGCAAAATATTATGGATGGGAAACATGCTACCATCTTGAATTGTACTCTTGTTAAGAAATGAAGATTAATTCAAGAATTATGAGGGGACTGAATAGTCCCCACAAACAAGATATTTTAATAAATATGGTTAGAGATCATAAACTTGATGTTGTTCTTGTCCAAGAGACTAAGATGGCTAAGGAAAAGTCTGAAAAACTCAACTTCTTTAAAAAATTTGGTGTGGCTAGAAGCAGTTCTGAGGGTGCTTCTGGGGGTACTGTTATCTATTAGAACCAAAATTATATTAGAGGAGATGTCATGATGACAGATGGAAATATTGTTATAGTTAAATTCCATCACATTTGTGATAATTTCACTTAGATTATCTCTAACATTTATGCTCCAAAACAATAGAAATAAGAATAATTTTTTTGGGGGAGAATGTTGTGGTTATTAGGGATTCTTTCCTTGACCTTAGTTGGCTGGTTATGGGTGATTTCAATACCTCTTTGAAATATTGTGAGAATATGGGATGAGCATAGAGCCAGATGGATGGAAGACTTGATCTTATGGAGTTTATAAACTAACAAGCTCTTATGTATGTTGATCTCTAAGGGATTAACTTTACTTGGACCAATAGAAGGGTTTGTGAGGATATTATTCAAGTTAGATTGGATCAAGCCCTAATTTCTCATGATTGGTTTCAAAGGTACCTCTTCTCCCTGTCTTCCTTCTCTAAAATTAGATCTGGTCATTTCTCAATTATCTTTATGGCTGACTCGATTTTATGGAAAATTTTTTTTCCCTATAGGTTTGAAAAAATGTGAACTCATCACCCTAACTTTGAGGATAACTTTAAAGATTGGTGGGACATACAGGTGGACAATAATGCTATGTTTAGGGTTGCCAAAAAATTAAAGAATGTGAATAACTCTATTAAAAATTGGAATAAAGGCACATTTGGTGATATTTTCATTTCCAAATCCAATACTCAGCTTGAGCTTAAGGAAATTCAAGACAAAATTTAGGAGGAAGGATACTCCTAACTCCTTATTGAGAAAGAGAATGAAATTTTAGTCAATTATCATGACATAATAGAGAAAGAGGAGACTTTATGAGACAAAGATCTTTCTCTATCTGGTTGAAGGAGGTCCAGACAAGAATACAAAGTTTTTTTCATATGGCCACTCTAAAACATAGAGTTGCAAATAGTTTTCTCCTACCTTAATAATGATAGGGGAAGACTCATGAATGCAGATGACATTAGGTTTGAAATAGTTAGGTTATTCTCATCCTTTCTCTCAGCTAATCCCTTCCTTGATGTAGGTAATTAGGAAGCTCTTCTGACTTTCATCCCTTCTCTCATCTTTGAGGCTCAAAATGATGGTCTTGTTTCTATTCCCTCCTCTAAGGAGATTAGAGATGTTGTGTTCTCCTATGAAGGGGACAAGGCTTCAGGGCTGGATGGTTTCCCTATGTTTGTTTTTCAAAAATTGTAGCATATTGTGGGTAATGATGTGTCTGATGCAGTTAAAGAATTCTTTGGTGCTCATAGGATTCTGAAGGAGATTAATGCCACTTTTCTTGTGCTGGTCCCTAAAAAGGTTAGGGATGACTCTATTGAATCCTTCAGATTGATCACTTTGTGCAAATATTTATACCAAATCATTTCTAAAGTGCTCACTTCTAGAATTATGAATCTCCTAAATGTTAGTATTTCTCCTCAGTAGAATGGATTTGTCCTTGGTAGGAAAATTTTGGACACTATCATCTCTACGCATGAAAATATTCATTCTCTCATAAGCTCCAATAATCAGGGACTCCTCATGAAAGTGGATTTAGCTAAGGCATGTGATAGAGTTGACTGGGGATTCCTCCTCAGGTTCTTCGCACCTTTGGATTTGAGAGAAATATGGTGTTGTTGATTCATCAACTTATTTCTACTTCCTTTATTATTGTGTTGGTTAATGGTTTCCTCCTCTAGTTTTTTCAACCCCTCTAGAGGGCCTAGGCAAGGGGATCCCATTTCTCCTATTCACTTTTTCCTTAATGGTTCCATGTCTAGGGAGATTATTTATTAATCTCAATAGTACTGGAGCTATTCAAGGGCTAAGAGCCTCTTTTCACCCCCAAACTTGTTCTTGTGAACAATTTGTGGATGAAATTATGCTTATGGGGGTTGGTTTTTGTCAAAGAAGCTAAATGCATAAAAGGTGCTTTGAACATATATACCTCTACTACTGGGAAATTGATCAATTAGAAAAAAAATCTCTTTATTCTTTTTCAACACTACTGTGGAAAGGCAACTAAGGATTTCTAAAATCCTTGGTTGTGCCATCTTATCTCTCCCTAGGAAACTATCTGGGATTACCTTTGGGATCCAAACCCCCTAAATCCTCTTGGCAATGCCTTAATTGAAAAACTTAATAGTAAATTGGTAGGCTAGAAAGGTAACATGCTAAGTTAGGCTAGAAAAGTGTAGCTACTCAAGAGCTACCTTTAGAACCTCCCTGTCTATGCTTTAAGCTTGTTTAAAATCTCTACCAAATTTTTTTGAAGTTATGGAAAGAATCCAAAAGAAATTCATGTGGTCTGGAACTGAAGAAAGGAAGAAAATCCCTTTAATTTCATGGGAGAAGCTTTGTAAACCTTTAAAAGGGAGGTCTAGGAATTAGGCCTATCCGCAAGTTAAATAATACTTTGTTCGTCAAAAAAAATATGGAGAATGTATGAGGAAGAGAGTGAATGGAATCTCATCTCAAAAAGAAAGTATCTCTTCAATGCTCCCTCCCTTGAGGATTTTTTTTCAAGCCCCTAACATCATAAATGGCTTACATTTAGATTTGTGTTTAGGGTGTGAAGGAATGTGTAACAAAGGGGAGAAGATGGAAATTGGGTAATGGAAACAAAAATCCAATTCTAGGAAGATTGTTGGGTGCTGGATATTCCTTTATTTTAGACTCTCACTAATGAGAACATCATTCAGAGATGTAAATTAACCTTGGGTAATATAGGGCTGATGATTGGATTAATGCGTCTTGGATCAACTTAACTTCTTTTGATCCTAATCTTCTCTAGATTCAATGTTCTCTTAACTCAACCTTGGTGAAAGCTGACCAATGTGATTCTATTATCTAGGCCCTCTGTTTAAGTGGAAAATTTACAGTTTCCTCAAGTTTGTTTGCTAGTTATGACTCTATTCGGGAAATTCCTTGCTAGACCTCTTGCTAGAACAAAATTCTTATCCCTAAAGTTGAGATTTTCTTCTAGATGCTTGTGCAAAACAAGATT
>BSBK01014163.1:0-77500 GCA_027943335.1 Chamaecyparis obtusa
GATCATTTACCATATGGACACTCCTTTTCTTTCCTATTTTTTGGATGCACTCTTCCATCTTTGATGATCAGCTCTTTAGACTTTTGGTTTGTATGCCATTTGTATCTTCGAGTTTAGGTGTTTGCCTTTGTTTGCTCATAATTCGAGTAGTGTTATTTGAGGGCACTCATGCAGATTACAGTCTTCTCTACCTGGTCATACTTCTGTGGAGGATCTTCAGATCAATAGTTTCTTCTTGACAGAGTTTGCATCTTCTTGCTTTAGTGATGTTCTACATGTTCATTCTTGTTCCTATTTTTTGGAACATTCCTAGTTTTGGAGGCTTCTTCAGTCCTTTAGATTAGCCTTTGTCTCTTTTTGGAGTAGAGTTTTCCCCATGTGGTTTTCTCTATTTTTTCTCTTTATAGAGACTCTTTTTTGTACATGGGTACCTCATCAGGCCATGTTGCTAGGACCCATTTTCTGCTTCCAGTACTGTAGTTTCCTTTGCTTTCTTCTTGGATGTTTGTAGCTGAATTGTTTGCTCATATTAAGGGGGGCTGTTAGAGTAAAGTATTAATTATATTAATTAACTTTACTCCTTTCTTAAGATGTCAACACTTTTATTTTTAGTTGTTTATATTTAAACACACATGCACTAGTTTTTCTAAATATAAACTTTGCATGCATTAGTCTTGTAATAATTTAAATAATTTAATCTATGCATTAGTCTTCTTCATATTTTTGATTCAAACCTTGCCCTCTTCTTGTCTCTACTTCCTTGTAATAGGTTTTGTATGCAGGTGATCTTCAAGTTTTGAAAAATTTGTATTGCTCAAATCCTACAACAACAATCAGGTTTTATAGTTTCAATCATTTCATTAATGGAAGCAGAAAAAAATTTAATTTTTAGTTCCTTAGAAAGCGGAGAAGGAGCAAAAAAAAATTTTGAAAATTTATTTTGTTGCTTCATGAATTCCAAATCAGAGACCTTGTATTCTCCATAAAAGTAGGATTACAATCCAATGTCCCCCAATCATCCTCAGTTGAAGATAAGATGGAGCTTCTTTTTGTTGAATCTTAGCTTGTTTTATCTCAGATTGTTGTATCTCTAGTTGTTTTTCAATCTCTTTACTAGGTTGAAGAGGCTCAGAGATTTTGGCATATTCTACATTTAAGCAAGGATTCAGTGCATCATCCACATGTAATGTATACATTAGGTTTTTATAGATGAACCTAACCTTGCAATGAAGAGTAGAAGGAATTTCATGCATAGTATGTAACCATGATCTTCGTAAAAGAAGGTTGTAATTGAGAGGTCCGAGCATAAGATGAATAGGAGTATTTAGAATAACTAGACCAACTTTAACAGGTAAGGTAATAATTCCCAATGTTTTCTTCACAATATTGTCAAATCTACGCATAGGGACATTATCAGGTTGAATAGTGGTAAGATTAGCCTTAATTTCCTTGAGCATATCCATGCTACAAACATTAAGCCTAGATCCATTATCAATTAAGGTTCTTTGAATGATACTCTGGTTAATAGAGACAATAACCATAAGAGCATCATATTGATTCTACACCTCTAGGGAAGGTAAATCATTATTAGAAAACACAATAGGAGGTAAAAAAGGCATAGTATGCATACAATCTAGAATAGAATGATTTTTCTCTTGATTAGGAGGCAAAGCAGGAAGAGTAGATAAAGCTTTTTGCAATGCCTCATGATATGTCGGGGAAGTTTGAAGTAATTCCCATAAAGATATCTTAGCAGGAGTGACACATAATTGGTCAACTAAGTTATACTCCTTAAAGGTAGATGGAAACCTAGGTGCTTGAGGAAGCATAGGTTGAGAAGGAGGTAAAGAAACCAAAAAAGTAGGCTGAGGGTTATTCCATGTGTGATAAGCATGTGAAACGGAATCAGTGTTATCCAAGAAATCCAAAGGATCTCTAGGTTTTACCCTTAATTGTTATGTGAGGACATCCTTTTACCATCATCAAAGGTCTAGGATATATCATTTTAGGTTTATCAGTGTTAGAAATAGTGGGACATGAAGGTAACCATGCACACACCCTATGGTAAAGGTCAATTAGAGAGGTTGTGGAGGAGAGTGAAATAGGAATAGGGTCCATGGAGATCTTATCCGAACCATTTTCATCCTCACTACCATGTACCTTATTAGGGAATCTATCCTCTTATACAATAAAAGCCTCATGAAAGTACTCAAAATAAGAATCATACATGTTTGAATACAAAGAAATTCTAAAAGCATGAAAATATAAATATTTTTGTATTTTAAAGAAATTTTGCATTTTTTTTGTATTTTTGAAATATAAATGCAAGAAATCTAATCTTATAAGCATGCAATATTTAAATCTAACACCAATAAGAAAGAGTTGTCGTAAACGGGTTCACCAAAATGAATAATGGTAAAATGGAGCCTTAACAATGCACCTATCATTTACCACTATTCATTTGTATATGTTTTGAATTGGAATTACATAAGTAATGTAAATTTGGAAATGCTTAAAAATCAATTAAGATAAGATACATACCTCATCATAGAATAGATTTAGAAATACCTATTTTCTGAAGCCTGTGTGGAGTTTCAGAAGATTCTGCAACTAGATCTGAGACTAGAAAACTAAAATAGAGAAAACCAAAAAAAAATTTGTCTTTCTGGCAGTAGGTAGTCTTTGACCCCAATAAAAGATCAAAGACTACATTGAGATTTTGAAGTTGACTTTGACTATGTTTGTAGATCTCAGAAGTTCACCAAAAAGGGTACTCAGATCTGTTCTCCAATTCTTTAAATAGCGACTGTAGATATCTAAAAAATGGTGTTTTTGGGGTGGCTATATAGGGTTTTGCCTTATTCAAACCCCTATTTTGGTGATCTCCACCTCCATGAATTGCTGATTGAAATGGAATGTGTGTGTGTATAGAAAGTGTAATGCCAAGGTCTAATCCTCTAGATTAAAACCCTAGCATGAATATGTATGAGGAAATAATGCATAGATTTGAATGAGATAGAAAACCATACCAAGCCCCCAAGGCTAAAGTACTCCTACCAAACTCATAATCCATAATTGCTAACCCATGATTGTATCTTTGAATGCTTGAATTTTGATAATGGTGGATCAAGGAAGAAAGGATCTCTCTTGCTTCAAATAGGTGTTCACAATGGTGTGTTCCCAAAAATGCTTGATATCAACAATGGCTTGATCTTCTATATCATCCTCTTGAAATCTTGCATCTTCACTCCACCATTGATTGCTTTCTCAATTGTGTTGTCTCCACTTGATGGATACTTGCTCATGAAATTGCTTGGTGAAAATGAATGTAAATGAGAGTCTTTATATAGAGGTTTCAAGGTGAGGCTCCTAGAGTAATGTGAGGACCCATAATTCAAATTTCACCTCGAATTATGATCCAATCACAATAAACAACTAAGGAGGGAAAATAATTAAATGAATTTTGAACTAAAACCTTCCTGCACTTGGATCTGAAGGCTCGACATTGATTTTAGGGCCCTCTGTGACCAAATTTGAAAAAGGGGAACCAAATCCTCAAGGAGGTCAAAGATGACCTCACCTCTTACCTAGGTCAGGGATGACCTTGACCCTAACCTAGTTTAGGGATGACCTCATCCTTGACCCAGGAGTCCAGATCATGTCAGAATTTGAAACAGAAGGTCCTGGGGATGCCCGAAGACCTAGAAATAATGTCAGAATGGGACAGAGTGCTAGGGAGAGGCACAAAATCCTATGATAATCATGATGAAGTCTAGGAGGACCTATTTCTAAATCCTACCTAGAAAATAGAGCCATGGAAGAGGGAAATTAAGGAGAATCCTCAGGATCTTAACCCTAATTTCACCTAGAGTGAAGAAATCAAGTGGAGAATGCATCATAAATGCAAGTCTATCATGATAGATGTACTAAAAGAGGGTGCTAAACCTATCAAGATTGAAGTTCTTCCATTTTAAGATGATACATTGGTATAGTGGATAAGTAAAAAGAAGATATATATTTTAGTGTGGATACTTGTAATTGTAGTATGCAGGCGGTATAGCCAAGAACTTTTTGGGCTGTACAGATGGTTTATGATGAATATGGTGATATCATATCACTCAATGATGATGAGTTAATATCCAAATTGATTGATTATAGTACTCCCAGGTTTGGTACTTATGAAGAAACCTATTTGAAAATTTATTCAAATTAATGAAATTGGTGATAGAGAGAAGAGTGAGGATACGAGTTGATTACCTATCAAAGAAGAGTGGAATTACCCAAGAGATGATGGATAAGATAAGGAAGAAGTTTATAAGTCAATAAGTTGGTTATTTTGGTGCTGCTGCAAAAGAAGTAGAAGTAGAGGTTGTTTCATCCACAACTTGTAAGGCAATAGGGAGACAAACTAGAAGTTCCATAGTGAAAAAGGAGACTCCTTCCACTATTACAAGAACACAATTAAAGAGGAAAAAATCATCAAACCTCGAAGCACCATTAGTTAAGAAAAAAGAAAAGACACGTGTGACTAAACAACAAACTTATAAGATAAAGAAGGGAACAACACATGGATACAAAGACTCAAAAGGAAAGAATAAAAAGAAATATAAGAAGAAGAAGCTGAAAAAAAGTTTTACAAAGAGCAAGCCTAATTCAAGGGTATTGGAAAAAGATCCAAGGTTGGAGGCATGACAACTAAGAAATCAATGAAACCCAAGTCTAGGGGAACTTTATCTACTGATAGCATAGTTGAAGACATAAGGATGTCTGGATGTATGAGTGATACCAATCGAGACTATGAATGATATGATGATGAAGGTAAGAAAAAGATAGAATATTTTTTTGTATACATCTTGCATAAGTTTTGCAGAGGTCCTAGCAAGTTACATAAAATGATACCTGAATCACTTTACAAGAAGATTGATGTGAGGTGGAGATATGCTGTAAAAGATGATAGAGAAATATTGGAACAAGATTTAGTTGTACTGAAGCCTAAATTGTCTATAGAATAAGTGAAGATCACAATTGAGGCTATGAGACCTAAATTTAGAACAAGAAGTTGTGTATGTAGAATACTCATTAGTGAATCTTAGGAAGTTCATGAAAATACTTGATATCATGAAGAATGAATTGGAGAAAGAAGATGAATTGGTAGACTATACTCAAGAGGAGAAAAAGACACAAGAACCTACTATTTAAGAGGTAACAGGGGATGAATTGTTTACTTCTAATCAAATGATTAAAGGAATTATCAATGATATACATTTTGATACTCCACAACAAGTTCCTTTTGTTGAAGTTGAAGATGTGAAAATAAAATAGAAATCACAAAAATATTAGACAATAGAGGTTGATGTACCTATTGTAAATCCTATAGTTGAATAGAATGAAGATAAATTTGTTACAAAGGTTACAATTGATGGTTAAATTGCAAAGAAAGATAAGACACATGAAGTGGATGTTGCAACACATTCAATATAGAGGAAATTGGATCTAGGTGGAATTTAAGGTTACAATATGAAGAGAAAGGCTATGGATATTCTTGAGGAAAATATTGAGGAAGAACTTGGAGATGAGGTTGTTAAGGTCATTCAAGGACCTATTGATATTTCCAAAATGAAACCTAGTGAATTAATGAGAATGTCAATGATACTAAATTTGAAATCTAAAAGGGATAAAAGTAGAGATGAAAAGTAAGAAGAATAAGTACTTCTTTCAGATAAAGACATTCTTACAAATATTGTACCTAAAGTTGACTATGATCCTAATGTTACATCAATTTCGAAGATGCATACTTTGATCAGTGCTATCTTTGAGGAATTTACTAGTTTGGAGGAAGCTGTTGAGTATAGAGAAAGGATGAATTATGAAAAGGAGAGGACTAATAAGTTAATAAAGGCTATTGCATCAAATAAAGGGAAACTTACAATTCAAGTGAACTTGGTGAAAGATACTCTAAAATAGGTTGGTAAATTACTTGCCAAAGTTTTTGATTTTTCATTATTTGCCCAAGATTTTTAGCTAAAGAAAAATGAAGCTCAAAAAATGTGTATGTCTTTAATTGATATTTTTTATCCTATTTCACATTCAACTACCACTTAGGGATCAAAAGTGAAGGTTATAAATCCCAAGCTGAAGACATTACAAGCAGAAAAAGATAAAAGGATAACTACATTGTTGGAGTTATAGACTTATTTGATCCCTATAGTTGATGTAATGCAACAAAATGTTAGAGATTCAAAGGTAATACTTGGACTACTAGATATGAGTGTACTTGAATCTATGGGGGAGTTATCTTCTATGTTCCATGGACAAATTCAAGCCACTAAGCACTTGTAGAAATCATGGAAGAATTCATTAGATACAATCAAAAAAAATATTAGAAATGTTTTTTAAAGGCTCTGATTGGTAAGATGATTTCATTTTTTAATTTCATTTATGTACCTTTATCATTATTGTCAAAAGGGGAGTGGTGTAGTGAAAATGATGCTAAGGGTCTATTTTATTGATCAATCAGGGAGTAGTCTATAGCAATTTTCCCTATGTCTTGCCATCAATGCCAAAGGGGGACATTGTTGGAATTATGATGGGTTTTGGTGTTGAGATGTAGTGGTGTGAAATATTGATGGTTATGAGTTCGTCATTGATGGAAACTCTATCAGATTTGATGAATAGGTTACATATATTGATTGTTTGGATGGATAGGTACAAGTGATTAAGATCAGTTATTTGATTGGTAAGTAGGATGTCAATAATATAAATTATTTTGATTGGTGAGAAATTTTAAGGACACTTTCGGACATGTGATTGTTCGTGGTGGTTTACCAAGGTCAGATAACTATAGAGTAAAAACACAAAGTTGTGTCATGTTTTAGGTTAACTTATCAACAAAGTTGAATTTGAGTTTTTTTAACTAAAAAGTAATTTTCATCAAACATATGGTCTAGATAGATTCATTCTAGCTAAGTTGGATAAGTGCTTCAACTTTTCCAATTGCAAATGTCTATTAAATGCATGTTTTATACTGATTTGATTCCAATTACCAAAGAAATAAAATTATTTCAGAAAAGTGTTGTTTCAATAACCCCTACTCTTTCGAATGATATTTCAAAAATAAACATAAAAATACCCTTTTGCAGAGTTCACAATCAAGATTATCATCATATAAGTTTTATATTATTTTGATTAGATCTAATATATTGTAATTTCAAAATAAAAGTAGGTATTTTAACATACGAGAAGACACTACTTCAAAAAAAGAAATAAAAATAGTAAATAATATAAGAAAAAATTAAAATTTATATTTAACAGTAGAGGAGAGAGTCCTCTTCAAGAATGTGTAATTTTTTTTTAATGTTGTAGATTTGATAAGGGAAATCTTGTGAGAGCCAAAAATTGTCAATTTTGGATAGGTTCAACTTTTAGTAGTTATAACAGAGAAAATATACATCAGAGACCAATCTTTCTTCTTTTATGCACTAGCTATACATGTTATCTATCACATATTTTGAAATCAGATAAAAAAAAGGATTATTTGGATATACCTTTTTTATGGGAACTAGACCCTATGTTTTCAACATGTTTTTAACATTTAAAAAATGAACTTTAAAAATTAAAAAATTATGTCAATTCTTTTCAAAAAACCTTTAAAATATTATAGGCATAAACTTCATCCACTTTTACACATTTCATCAATTTACATCATCTTCAAATTTAAAACATATATGTCACTTTTATGTCATTAAAGTTGAACAATTTGCATGCAATTGAGCTTTTCCTTTATAAAACTATGACATGGGTGTGTACTTTTACCCTATAGTTCTACAACCATGTAACCAATAACTCAGTGTTTTAGGTGAGTTATTATTTTGGTCATATAATAAGTGTGAACCAGGTGTGTTACCAGCCGGTTCCTTATAATCAAATGATTAAGGTGGTTGCCTTTTGGTTAGACATGTTAATATATTTTGGATATTACATTTTTGGACAACATGTTTCTTATCATCAGCACGATTTTCCATATGTTAGGTGAATATGGTGGACCAATTTGTAAAACATTTTTCAATTCTTAGCCAACTTAAGCACAATAGTACAAAGGTGTACTAAATCATATGATTTAGGATTATGATAGTGAGTTTGGGTTTTACGATCACAAATAAAGGCAATATAGTGCACCAGAGTTTAAATATTACAGAGGATCTAATCAAGTAAAGGAGTTGCTACTTTCCAGATCAACTTTCTTGGTGTTTCCTAAAAGTTGTAACAAGCTAAATCCATTAACAAGGTGGAATTTAATAGGTCTTATTGTATAAATATTTTAACAGCGTAACCTCTTAACTAGATTTATAAATCTTGTAGCAAGGTAGATCCTAATAGTTCTTCTAGTACTTATAATAAGGTACTAATTACTTATAATTGGGTGAGCCCCTAATAGGATAGCGTAAGACCTTAATAGGGAAACTCTTTTTTTGTAGTGAAGATATTCATGGGTGTCATGCAAATAGTGGTTTTCACCCTCTTTTAAGGGTTTCCATGATAAAAATAGTGGTGTTATGTGTTATGCTTTGTGGATGCTTGAATTGTTTTACTTCTATTGCATAGTTACACTTGCACTTGTTAATATTTGAAAGTTGTTAAAGAGCATAATAAGATTTTTGTTTTAATTGGTTCATTTTATGTTTACACTAATTCACCCCCCTCACTCTCTATGCCTCCTATATCTAACACTATTCATCAATGGTAGGGAAATAGAAAGATAAAAAAATATGACCGACGCATTTTTCTACCCAACCACAAGCCTTACACTATTGGAATGTTGACTTTACTAGTATATATGACTAAGTTTAGAGTTTTCATTATGGAAACAATGTCATATGAAATTTTGTAGTTAGCACACTAACTTGGAAGATCAGAATTCAGCTAAGTATAGAAGACAGAGCAGACAGAGAAGCACTTGATGATCGGGTTATCTACGCACATGTGTATGACTGAGTTTTGGTATGTGCCCTTGGATATAATATTTTGAGTATTTTGATATGCTAAGTGTAAGAACAAATGGTCATATTTGATAGTATGGATAAGTTACAACAAGTCTAAGTGACACTAGCAGTTAAGCGATGTAGCAGAACAGAGCATGCAGCCGACAAATAGT
Organism: Chamaecyparis obtusa; assembly: GCA_027943335.1. NCBI lineage: Eukaryota > Viridiplantae > Streptophyta > Pinopsida > Cupressales > Cupressaceae > Chamaecyparis > Chamaecyparis obtusa. The sequence continues at coordinate 9,152 of BSBK01014163.1, forward strand.
TTTTTGTTTAGTGTATATCATTTTGTTTTGTAAAGGATATGCACCTATTTTAATAGTGATCTAAGCATGTTAATATCATTGTATGTAAACATTCTTGAGCCAATTAATTTGGAAGCGTTGTATGTGTTAGGTTTTAGGCCGACATAGTAGTTAGTTTTGGTTGTGCCAATTCAACATGTATATATATGACATGCACTTTTGTATTTTGGATATAATAAAGAATTAAAATAGAGTATGGAAGAGAAGAGGTATGTGAGTTTATTCAATATGAGATAAAGCTCTAAAAGAAGTTAGAGCAACAACACACAAAAAGAACTGATCAGACAATAGTGTCGAAGAAGCAGTTCACCATTGTAGATATATAGTTCTTGGAAAGTTGACTATACTAGTGTATATGACTAAGATTAGTGTTTTCACTATGGAAAAAAGGTCATATGAATTTTTGGTTTTAGCGCACTTACTTAGAAGATCATAATTTGGGTAAGTATGGAAGACAGAGCAGACAGTTAAGTACCTGATGAAAAGAGCATCAACACATGTCCGTATGACCAAATTCTAGAATGCACCCTTGAAGATAAGATTTTAGATATGTTAGTAAGATATATCTAAGAATGCATGATCAGATGAGTTAGTATGAAGAAGTTATAGTGAGTTGAAGTGACATGGTCAATGAGTGGCAAAATAGAACAAAGCATGAAACTGACAGACAAGATTTTGATTAGCGGTTATTATTTAGTTTTGTAAAGGATATGAACCTATTGTATTTATGTTGTAAACATGTTAATAGAAATGTATTTAAACATACTTAAGCCAATTCATTTGGAAGCGTTGCATGTAATAGGTTATAGGCCGACATAGTGAATAGTTTTATTTGTGCCTATATATAAGACATGCAATTTTGTATTTGAGTATGTAGTAGTTATGTAGAATTGATAGAAGGAAAGAATTATGTGAAGTATGTGTGAAGAGAAGTAAGGATGATATAGAGCTTTACAATAGGTTAAAGCATCAACGCACATAAGGAAATGATCAGACAAGCAGTGTCACAGCAATAGTTCACCATTGCAGATATAGTGTATATCTGATATCCAGGAGGTTGTAGCCTTCCTCATTGAGTAGTGAGCTTTGGCACTAAGCCTTCCACCCCTAATAGGGTTTGGTACTTCAAGACTCCTAACAGGGTCCGACCCTTGACAAAGTCATTGTACTAAAGCATTATAATGACAGCTCCTAACAGGGCTAAGGAACATTAACAGGTTCATAATACACGAGTACAATTATTTGTGGGTGATAATTTTTTACGGGGTTTTTCCTTTTTCCAAGGTTTCCACGTAATCATATTTGGTGTTATGTGTTATGGTTGTTTACTTTACTTTCTTTAATATTCAGTTTAGCAATGAAGTAATTAAGTTAAGTTTCAAGATATCATAAATTAATTATAGAACACTGATTCACCCCCCATTGTTAGTGTTCCCAATCCTAACAATTGGTATCAGAGCTTTGGTCCTCTAAAGATAAGTTTAACCACTTGAGGAGATCATGGATACAAGAGAAGTGAAACATCTAAAGAAGAATCTTGAAGAAGCTCTTGAATATCTTGACAAATCTGAAAAAGAAATTGAAGAACTAAAATTGAAAGTCAGTGGCACACAAGTATTCATTAAAAACTTAGAAAAGACTTCAAGGATTGTTCAAAAAATGATTTCGAAAAACTTGTCTCTAAATGAAGAATGCAGAAAACTTGTCTCTGAAGGATTAGATTGAAGAGTTGGATGAAAAGTTATTCAATAATCAGGAAGCCTATGAAGAATAGGTCAAAGAGAACAAACAGTTGGAAGAAGAACTAAGGGAAGCAAACATGAAAATCTTAGAGTTAGAAAATATCAAGAAAAATGTAGAATCTAAATTGACTGAAGCAAAGAATCATATTGACAAATTGCACACAAGTAAGGATCTAATAGAATCACAATTGTATGCACAGAAGATTAAAGGAGATACCACTGGTATTGGATTCAATGAAGAAAAAAATCAAATCAATGATATGTGAGAAAGAAAGAAAGCACCAGAAGACTCTATAGAAGCTAAGAAGACTGGAAATCATACTGAAGCTAAATTTGAACCATCTAAGGATGAACGCAAGCCAATAAACTGAACTTTTTATGCCTATAACAAGCATGGACATATAGAAAGAGATTGTAAAGAGGTAAGACCTTTCAATGGTTATTGTTATTCATGCAATAAGTTTGGTCATAGAGATAGGAATTATAGATCAAATCAAAGAAGTCAGACTCAACAAAATCAGAGAAATCATCCATAGAAAAATGTTAGAAGTCCTTAGAACATTACATGTCAGATATGCAATTACAATGATCATACAACTAGACAATGCAGTATGGTAACTCACATCAATGCGTCGATGAATATAAGGCCTCTAGTTATTTGTCAGTCTTATAACAAGGCTGGACACATCTCAAAGTTTTGTAGATCACAAGCGCAAAAATAAGAAAGCCCTAATAAGTCTCAAAGATCAATATTGGATGAATTAGGAGAAGTCAAGTTTGTACAAGCTACAAAAGATGCGAGCAAGATTTGGATGGAAGTAAACCAAGATAATGTTGATGACTATGTAGTGGATGCATCTATAATGGATGCACCTTCTACTTCTAGATAAATAACCCTCATGGTCATAGGGGGAGCTAGATTAGCTCTAGACCCTTGTGTGGCTAGTATACTCACCCTTAGAGTATGCACCTTTGGTTATGATTGTTTGGATACTAGTTGATGTTGTATGGAAGAGTGCACAACTTGATTGATAGCAAAAATAAAGATTGGAATTCTCTTTTGCATTCCTTATTATTGCGGTAAGCATTAATTGCAGAAAGTTGTTTTTATAGTCACTGGAGATCCATTATCCACAGATTTGCATTCGAGTTCAAGCCTTTGGAGAGAAAAGGAGATCAAAGTAGTTAGTATTGGAAGATTGGAGTTGATTTCATTAGCGGAAGGAAGTTAAGTTTGTTGTGGAACCCTAGTTTGGTTGTGACAGTTCAGAAACCCTTTAAAACCCTATTTGAGCAATTGATCAAGTAAGTAATGGCCACTCTAGTTGTGTTTGATGTTACTTTAAGGAAGAGATACATTTTCAAGAAGAATCCCTTTAAGTCATTTCTAGATGATTTGGAATGGGCATTCTTTAGGACTCTGATGGGAGTTATGCACGTAGAAGATATATGTGCATACATTTATTGCAAAAAGGAACCTGTAGGATTGGATAGAATAAGGATGCACTTAGAGTCAATGATGAAACTAGACATGACATTCATGGATGACTTCACACACCTTGCAAATCATCCAATTATTGAGTATATGACTGCATATGAGTTCTATGAATTCAAATGGATTAATATCCTACTAAGAAGAATTCATGATGACCTATTTTGGATAGGAGAAGTTCTAGTTCACATCACTTCAAATCTCATTTATGAGATGACACAATTATCTAAGACAAGCACCATTCTTCCTATTGATAAGGATGTCAAGAAAATAGTTGAGCAAGCTTGTAAGTCCCGCAGTGATAAGCATGACATGACAATTGAGCCAATTAAGGAGAAGGAGATAAAGCTAATGGCTATGATTCTAGGTTATAAGTTCCAACATGCAAAAAGAGTCAATAGTGTGTCCGCGGAAACAATTCTGGTAGCTATCAGAACTAGAAGGGAAAATGGAGAGTTCAACTTGTGTTAGATCTTGGGTGTATAGTTGATGGAAAAAATAAGGGATATTAATAATTTCAAGAGAAAAGTGTTCAGATTTGGGTCACTTATCATTTATATGTACTTTCACATTGTTGGTCAAATATCAAATCTTTATCTTGACAAGAGTCTACCCAAAATGCCACAAATTTCACTCAAGGCATCATCTGAGAGCACCTTGAAGGATTTCATGGACCTAGAAATAAAGACATTCAGAATCAAAATGTAGAGAAGGTATAGGATATGTGAGTGACATAAGAGCATAGACCAGAAGGGTCCAAACAATGGCACACCTACAGATCTAGCCTTCTCAACAACATGCAGAATAAAAAACAACAGCAGTGAGAGAGAATGCAGATCTTTGTATTATTATCATTCAAAATGATTCATACATGTCAAGCTATAAGGCCTTTCCAGTTATAGCCAAGTATTATAATGAATTATAGAAGTCCTCAAACATGCAAGGATCCGCCAACAATCTCTAATCTTCTATCTTCTTCCTCTCACTAAACTCCTTCAACTCCAACCCAAACAACTATATTTATACAAGAGGCTACCGAACTAATTCGGCCTTTAGATCCATAATCAATAGAAGGAACAGTCAGATCTAAGACCACATGCTTCCCAAATATTAATACCAGCATTAAATTTGTGACCCATAATCAATGCACAAGTCAGCCTCAACAGAAACTAAAAATAAACTACTTGGTAAGCAAGGATGACCGAGCAAAAAAAAAGTATCATCGAGTGCTAGTGAAACAGTCGACTGTCTAGGAGATAACCAACCATACTCGGTAACCAAAGGAAATTGACCACTACCGAACCAACTCAATCAAAGAAGGAACCGAGAAACACAAACAAACTTCAAAATCTTTTTGGTGACACGGGATTGCTAAGGACCCGAGATGCTCCTGCATTAGACACCTGGGGTTGTTTGAAATGATTCTCCAAATCATGAAATAGGTCTCATCTGAGCTACATCCAGCTCAGACTATAAAATCCAAGAACAGTCTTAAATCGGTCTATTCTTCCACTTTACCAAATATTCCATATATTGTTTTCCTCTTGTACTCTTGCCAATTCTTTTCTCCAAAATCTTCTCAACTTCCTCTTTTCGCTTCTTAGGATATTCCATCAGTGTTGCCATGTCTTCATCAAGTTCATGATACTCATACAAATCAGTAATGTTGAAAATAGGTGATATGTCCATGTCATTAGGTAACTCAATCTCATATGCATTTCCATGGTCAAATTTTCTCAAAATCTTGCAAGGTCCTAATTTATTCATCTTTAGGTTCCCATATGTTCCAATAAGAAATCAACCTTTCTTCAAATGAACCATCACTTCATCACCAACATCAAAAGTCTTATGTCTCCTTAATCTATCAACTCTATCTTTTTATTTCTGATTACTCTCCTCCAGCTTTAGCTTCACATCTTCATGCAATGTCTTCATGTACTCAGCAAATTTTACTCCTTCAACGCTTCTCTTACTTTCATCAGCAATATCCCTCAAATCAAATATACCTCTTGGCTATATGCCACTCACAATCTCAAATGGTGTTTTCCCAGTACTCCTATTCACTAGATTATTTTATGAAAACTCTTCCTGTGCCAACACAGAATCCTAGTTTCTCAGTGTGTCTCCAACTAAACATCTCCAAAGATTTCCCAAACTTCTTTTCACAACTTTTGTTTGTCTGTCAGTTTGTGGGTGAAATGTATAACTATATTTCAACTTAGTGCCAAACTTCTTCCAAAGAGTTTTCCAAAAGTATCCAACAAACTTACTGTCTCGGTTAGAGATAATACTCTTGGGTAATCCATGCAATCTGACAATTTCCTTAAAGAAAAGATTTGCTACATGTACTGCATCTGATGTCTTTCTACAAGTTATAAAATGTTCCATCTTATAAAATCTATCCACAACAACAAATATAGAATCATTACCTCTTACTATCTTCAGTAAGACAAGGAGAAAATCCATACTGATGTCACTCCAAGGTTTCTCTGGTACAAAAATTAGTATATACAATCCAGTATTCTGACTTACTCCTTTTGAAGCTTGACAAACTCCACAACTTTTCAAAAATTTCTAAACATCATTATATAACTATGTCCAAAAGTATTTCTCCTTAAGAAAATTCCATGTCTTATCAACACCAAAATGTCCATCCAAACCACTACTATGCTTCTCCTTTATCAGATTAGTTCTCATTGCTCCTCTTGGTATACACAATTGAATACCTTTAAACAACATACCTTCCTGAATAAAATATTCATCCCATTTAGTATTCTATTGATCTTGAATAGGTGCTCTGCACTTTATCCACGATGTCTGATTCAACTTATTCTGACTACCCAAATATTGTAAAGCCTTATGATTAGTATACAACACAAATTCACTCGATATCAAATAATGTCTCCTTTTCTTTAGTGCTTGAACAATAGCATAGAATTCTTGATCATACACAAAATATTTCTTTCTAGTATCATTCAACTTTTCACTAAAGAAAGAAATAGGTTTACCTTCTTGACTCAACATAGCTCTAATTGCACTTCCATCACATTCCACTTGAAATACTTTACTGAAATCAAGAAATGCCAAAATAGGTAATTTAGTAACCTTCTACTTCAGAGTCTCAAAACTTTTATCAGCTCCATGTCTCCACTTGAATTCTCTTTTATCTCCTCTCATAGTCTCAGTCATAGCTTTACAAATTGAACTAAAATTCCTTTTGAACTTTTGGTAAAAACTTGCCAAACCATGAAATGATCTTAACTCACTAGCATTCATAGGTGTAGGCCAATTCAAAATAGCTTCAACCTTTTCAGGATCCATTTTCAAACTATCAGCTAAAATCACAAATTTCAGATACACAATCTCCTCTTTCATGAATGAACACTTTTTCAGATTTATCAGCAACTTTTCTTCTTTCAATCTCTGCAAAACTTGTTTAACATGCAACAAATTTTCTTCTCTGGTCTTACTAAATATCATAATATCATCAAGGTATACAATCACAAACTTACCCAAGAATTTCTTCAAAAGTTCATTCATCAGCCGCATAAAAGTACTCGGTGCATTAGTTAAACCAAAAGGCATAACCAACCACTCATACAAAGCTTCTTTTGTCTTGAACTCAGTCTTCCATTCATCACCTTTTTTGATTCTTATATGATGATACCCACTTTTCAAATCAATTTTGGTGAAATACTTTGCTCCAGTCAAACTATCCATTATATCATCCATTCTCGATATAGGAAACCTATACTTCACTATTATCTTATTGATTTCTCTAGAATTAGTACACATTCTCAATTCTCCATTCTTCTTCGGTGCTAATACAATAGGTACTACACAAGGACTCAAAATTTCTCTGATCAAACCTTTCTCCAACAACTCTTGAATCTGTAAGTTCAATTGCTGATTCTCGGTAGGTGTCAACCGATGAGGTTCCTTATTCAGTAAAATAGCTCTAGGGATTAGATCCATACAATGATAAATTCTTCTTTTCAATAGAAAACCATCAGGTACATTATTAGAAATGATTTTACTGTACTCGGTGAGTAACTTATCAATCTCCTCAGGAACAATATCCTCTATTTTCTTACTTAGTTTGTTAGGAATCACAGCAAAACATACATCAATCTTTTTCAAGTCCTTAACAAACTTTCTTCCCTCCATCAAGAAAACTTTTATAGATGTGCAAACATTACTAGTAGGTTCTTCCAACAAAGGTAACAAGATTTATCTCTTTCCATCAGCCAAAATAGTATACTTATGCAATCTCCCATCATATATAGCATGTCTATCATATTGCCAAGGTCTACCCAACAAAATATGACAACAATTCATAGGCATGATATCACATAATACCTTATCACAGTATTTTGTAATCTTCAAATTCACATAACATTGTTTACTTACCAAGAGTCTATGCTCATCTTTGATCCATGAAATCTGATAGGGCTTCGGATGTTCCAACCTTTTCAACTACAACTTTGTGACCATTTCCTCAGATGCCATATTCTCTGAGCTACCAGTGTCAATGATTACCTTCCAAACTTTGTCATAAACTCTACATCTGGTCTTGAACAAAATTTTCCTTACCGGATCTTCCTTTTTACTTTCATTCCACAATGCTCTTCTTACCATCAAGTTATTTTCCTTTTTAGGTTCATTCGGTGACTCTTCTTGTACCAAAGCATTTCTACTGCTACTAGCCTTCTTACTTGCATGTGTACATTCAAAAGATCTACGTCCTTCCTCTCCATAATTGTAACAAGTTCCTCGGAAACCACCTCTTTTATAACCACCTCAGTAGTTACTGCCTCTACCTGTAGATGAACTTTCACCTTTCCACTTGGTCTTGCCTTTATCCAAATTTGTCTTTTCTAGTTTACATCTACCATTTTCACCCTAGGATCTACCTCTTCCTCTAGGAAATCTACCACCTCTTCCTCTTTGTCTTTTCTCATGTCTCGTATTCAATTTCTCCTCATCTTTCAATGCAAATTGATAAGCTTCTTCAATGTTCTCCAGTTTGACAAATTGATTTCTTCTTGGATGGAAACTCTCAAACCATTTAGGTATCTAGAAATCCTTTCCACATCATCTTCATCATGTCCAGATCTAATATCTAATCTATAGAATTCCTCAGTATATTCCGTTATCGATCTATCTTTCTACCTTAGACTTTACATTCGCCGAACTAGGTTAATCTGATAATCACAAGGTAAGAACTTTCCTTTTAACTTATTCACCAGTTTATACCATACATTGATTTTGTCTATGCTTTTCCTCTTTCTGTCCAGCTATAGATGTGCCCACCATAAGGATGCATGACTTTTCAATTTTGTGCTTGCAGTTTTCACCTTATTATCTTCAGGTATATTTTCATACTCAAAATACTTTTCCATATCAGTGATCCAATTCACCAATTCATCAGAATCTACTTTTCCACCATACTCAGGAGGATTAAAATGTGGTGTAGACTTCAAACTTTTCAAAGCCTTCAAGAATCTTTCTTCACCCTGATCTATCATAAGTGCAGGTTCTGCATCACCTTGTTCCACTTCAACTTCATCATCACTAACATCCTCAAGATGTCTACCCCTTCTTTGGTTTGTTTCAAAAACTTCTAATCTAGCAGCAATTTGTCTTAATGTGTCTTCCAATCCTAGATCCGCATCTCACCTCCCACAAACCATCTTGAAAAACCCTCTACAATTCCATGTCAGATTACAATCTTCTACCCCACAACAATCAACTAGGGCTTCCCAAGAAGGAACCTACAAATCTAGATTCACAAACCTAGATCCAGATCTCACCATGCTCTAATACCACCTGACGCAAGGGCATAGACTAGAAGGGGCCAAATAATGGCACACCCTACAGATCTAGCCTTCTCAACAACATGCAGAAGCAAAAACAACAACAGTGAGAGAGTATGCAAATATTTGTATTATTATCATTCAAATTGATTCATACATGTCAGGCTATAAGGCCTTCCTAGTTATGGTCAAGTATTACAATGAATTACAGAAGTCCTCAAACATGTGAGGATCTGCCAACAATCTCTAATCTTCTATCTTCTTCCTCTCACTAAACTCCTTCAACTCTAACCCAAAAAACTACATTTATACAAGAGGCTATCGAACTGAGTCAGCCTTCACATCCATAATCAATGGAAGGAATGGTCAGATCTAGGACCACACACTTCCCAAATATTGATACCATCATTAAATCTGCAACCCATAATCAATGCACGAGTTGGCCTCAACAGAAACTGAAAATAAACTACTTGGTAAGCAAGGATGATCAAGAAACAGACAAGCATTGTCGAGTGCCAGTGAAACAACCGACCACCCAGGAGATAATTGACCATACTTGGTAACCAAAGGAAACCAACCACTACCAAACTAACTCAGTCATAGAAGGAACTGAGCAACACAAACAAAATTCAAAATCTTTTTGGTGACACAAGATTGCTAAGGACCCGAGATGCTTCTGCATCACTAAGAGTATAGTTGAAAAGTATAAGGACAACATTTGGTTTATGGTGGAGATAGATATCACATGCATGGAAGCTATAGAACCTAGAACTAAGTGGATTCATCCACTTGGTTTTTAAGTAGAGTAAAACATTCTAGAAGCCTATGCACAAGTCCTCCTATCAGCGCCTAAGGATTCCAATGAACCAAGATGGGGTACTTATGAGGAGAAGACAAGATAGGTACATTAAGTCTTGTACAGTGCTATGACCAAGAGAAAAGCATCAAAGATCACCTTTGACATACTAAAAATCCATGTTGTCACTTAAGAAGACCTAGATAAGGCAAGGGAAGCCAAAATTGCAATGCAACTTGAGAGCACACCCTCTTCTGAAGTGAAAATAGAGAAGACTGAAGAACCCAAGGAGAAGAAGAAAAAGATAGAAGAAAACACTCATGCGACCATAGATATTAATTAATTTGGAGTCCACACCACCTGCTGAGCCTAGCAAGATGCCTAAGAGGAAGAAGAAGACCAGCGCAAGCCATCCATCTTCTATAACAATAAGAAGCAAAGGTAGAAATACACAAGCACCTCCTAAGGTAGGATTCACACTGAATCTACAAGTCTTGAAAACTATTATAGTTGATGAAGGAAGAATTGATCAAATAGAGAATTTCTATGATACATATAGTGAGATAGATAAATTAGAGATCCATGGTATGATAATCAAGCATATGATTAAGTTCAAGAAGACAGTTTTGGAACTTAAAATAGGCATTCCAGATAATGTTTGGAACATTTTGGATTCTTTAAAGAGACAAGCCATAGAAGAAGATGTCAGGATAAGGGAAAAGACACTGGATGATAACCTCCCAGTATGTTCAGTTGAAGAGAAATCACTGTTATTGGATTTTGTAAAGCCGCACCTAAGAACCAAACTAACAACTCTACAAATTGTGAACAAGAATTATGAGTTGGTTGCAAAGCTGATTGAGAAGGCATTTGAAAAGGTGTTCTTGGATAGACACATGTATCCTCCTACTATGCCTGCAACCTAAGTTCCCTCAGAGAAAGAAAAAGAAGCCAAGATCCCCAATGCACCTGTGATAGGTCCACAAGATTCTGTGCCCACAATGACAGCTCCCACATAAGCAGTGAGTTTGTGCCCATGGCTGAAACAAAAGATGACACTATCATAATTGATAATGATGAAATATCAATGGCGGCCATAGATAAAGACCTAGATAATTTTGAGGAAGCCTTTGTGAGCACCTAAGAGGCTAAGATACTATGTGGTGATAACACACCTATGTAGGAAGAAGAAGTTCATAATGAAGACTTAACTAGATGAGAAGAAGGAAAGGAAGATGACTTGTAGATGAGACCTCTGTTGAAATACCAGTAAAGGTAAAAAGTGAAGTTATGGACAACACACTCCTTACCCCTAAGCCCTCAATGTCATTATTGTCAAGCTTGACCCCTGATACAACAAGTTTAGACTCATGGGGAGAAGAAGATTTAATAAAGATTAGTGTGTTATCCATGGAGAAAGTAAAGGAGAAACAAGTAATGAGGAATCTATTATTTGTTGAATTAGTAAGCATACTAAACAGTCTACTACCCAAGGAAAAGAAAGTATCAAGTGTACATTTAGTAGATGATGTCAGAACCATCTTGACATGCTTCAAATAAAATTTCTCAAGTCTTAAGGAATCAACATCCAAGATTGTAGAAGAGAAATATCTCAAGAAGAGGCTAAGTGGATTGATAGGTAACTTCAAACTTGACCTCAATTCTTTTAAGGTTGGTCAAGCTATGCTGAAGGAGATAGAAGCAAAAGGAAGAAAAATAATTTTCACCTATATGAACAAAGACAAACTTACCTCAAACCTTTCAAGAAGATTTAGGAAGCTGAATATATGATGGAAGTTGTGAGAAAATCAATGCTAGATCCCTCACAGGATATCAACATGTGCAATAATGTCTACTGAGGTCAGTTAGACAAGATTGAGAAGGTAGAGAAAGAGATAGAAAAGATAAGGGATAAGAAAGCACAGTTGAGACATGCACTTGAACCCTCATTGGATGTATTGAATTAGAATATCAAGGAGATAGATGCCACTATTGTGACATATGATCAAGGTCCCTATATAGAGTTAGAAAAGATGGATAATTTAACTTATGCATTATGCGCCCATCTCTAGATAGTAGATGTACTCCTGACATTTTGGCAGTAAGAGATTCAAAACCTTCAGATTGCATACTCGGATGCACTCTCAATGTAAGTACTTGAAGATCCCATTTTTTAGTGCCTTTGTCATTAATCTCAAAGGGGGAGTAGACTAATATGGATTAGTAGAAGGATAGAATAATATGGAGTAGTATTAGGGAGATATAAGATAGAATATATGATGTACAGAAAAAGATTAGGATATATGTTAGAATTTTTTTTGTAAAGATGTAGTTTAGAAACTTCACCATATTCCTTTGTTTCCATTAATGACCAAGGAGGAGATTGTTGGAAAGTTGAATTTACTAGTGTATATGACTAAGATTAGTGTAGTCATAATGGAAACAACGAAGATAATTAAGTACCTGATGAACAGAGCATCAGCACACGTGCGTATGACCAAATTTTGATATTCTCCCTTGAAGATAAGATTTTAGATATGTTAGTAAGCTATATCTAATAACGCATGATCAAATGAGTTAGTATGAAGAAGTTACATCGAGTAAAAGTGACATGGTCAGTGAGCAACATAACAGAACAGAGCATGCAGTTGACATACAAGATTTTGATCAGCGGTTATTATTTAGTTTTGTAAATGCTATGCGCCTATTGTATTTATGTTCTAAACATGTTAATAGCAATGTATGTAAACACGCTTAAGCCAATTCATTTGGAAGCGTTGTATGTAATAGGTTATAGGCTGACTTAGTGAATAGTTTTGTTTGCACCTATATATAAGACATGCACTTTTGTATTTGAGCATGTAGTAGTTATGGAGAATTGATAGAAGAGAAAAAGTATGTGAAGTATGTGTGAAGAGTAGTAAGAATGATATAGAGCTTTACAAGAGGTTAAACCATCTGCGCACATAATGAACTGATCAAACAAGAAATGTCATAATAATAGTTCACCATTACATAAATAGTGTATATTTGATATCCAGGAAGTTACAACCTTCCTCATTGAGCAGTGAGATCTGATAGTGAGCCTTCCACCCCTAATAGGGTTTGTTACTTCAAGACTCCTAACAGGGTCTAACCCTTGACAAGGTCATTATACTAGAGCATTGTGATGATAGCTCCTAACAAGGCTAAGGAACATTAACAGGTTCATAATACACAAGTACAATTATTAGTGGGTATTAACTCCCACCGGGGTTTTTCCTTTGGCCAATTTTTCCCTGTAATCATATCTGGTGTTATGTTTTATGGTTGTTTACTTTACTTTCTTTAATATTTAGTTCAGAAATCAAGTAATTAAGTTAAGTTTCAAGATATCAAAAATTAATTATAGAACACTGATTCACCCCCCCCCCCCTCTTAGTGTTCCCATTCCTAGCAATAGTGTGTATCTAATAACCTATCTAATAACCAGGAGGTTGTAGCCTTCTTCATTAAGCAATGAGCTCTAGCAGTGAGCCTTCCACCCCTAACAAGGTTTGTTCTACCAGACTCTTAACCAAGTCATTCTACTCATCTTTGTAAAGAATGCTCCTAACAGGAGAAAGGAACATTAACAGGTTCATAAGATTAGTACAATTATTCATGGGTATTAATTCCCCCTGTGGTTTTCCTTTGGCCAAGGTTTCCCCATAAAAATATCTTGTGTTATGCATTATGGTTGAATATTTCATTTTCTTTACTATTCATTTCAGTACTTAAATAATTGGGCTAAGTTTCAAGTAGTAGAAAAAAAATAATTATAAAGAACACTGATTCACCCCCCCTCTTACTGTTCCCATTCCTAACAATTGGTATCAGAGCTTTGGTCCTCTAAGATAATTTTAACCACTTGAGGAGATCATGGATATAGCTGAAGTGAAACATCTGAAGAAAACTCTTGAAGTAGCTCTTGAAGATCGTGACAGAGTTGAAAAGAAAATTGAAGAACTGAAACTAAAGGTCAGTGGCTCACAAGTATTCATCAAGAAACTAAGGAAAGATTTAAAATATTGTTCAACCAATGATTTGATAAAAATGGTCAAAAAGATGAATGAAGAAAATGTATCTCTAAAGGATTCGATTGAAGATTTGGATAAAAAGTTAACTAATAATCAGGAAGCCTATGAAGAACACATCAAAGAAAATAAATAGTTGGATGAAGAACTTATGCAAGAAAACATGAAAATCTTATAGTTAGAAAACATCAAGAAACAAATGGAATCTAAGATAACTGAAGCAAAGAACCATATTGACAAATTGCACACAAGTGTTGATCTATTAGATTCTTAGTTATATGCACAAAGGATAAAAGGAGATTCCACTGGTCTTGTATTCAATGAAGCACAAGTTCAAATCAATGCAATACAAGAAAGATTGAAAGTACCAAAAGAATCTACAAAAGCTGAGAAGACTTAAAATCATACTAAAGCTAAAGAAAAACCATCTAAAGATGAATGCAAGTTAGTAAAAAGAACTTGTTATGCCTATAACAAGCATGGACATATAGCAAGAGACTATAAAGAGGTAAGACCTTTCAATGGTTATTGTTATTCATGCAATAAATTTGGTCATAGAGCTATGAATTGTAGATAAAATAAAATAAGTTAGTCATAGCACAATCAGAGAAATCAACCACAACAAAGTTCTAGAATTCCTTAGAACATCACATGTTAGATATGCAATTACAATGGTCACACAACTAGACAATGTAGTATGGTAACTCATATCAATGCGCCAAGGAATATAAGGCCTCCAGTCATTTGTCACTCTTGTAACAAGGTTGGACACATCTCAAAGTTTTGTAGATCACAAGTGCAAAGACAAGAAAGTCCTAATAAGTCTCAAGGATCAATATTGGATGAATTAGGAGAAGTCAAGTTTTTGAAAGCTATAGAAGATGCGAGCAAGATCTGGATGGAAGTAAAGAAAGATAATGTCAGTGACAAAGTAGTGGATGCATCTGTAATGGATGCACCTTCTACTTCTGGATAAATGACCCTCATCATCATAGGGGGAGATAGATAAGCTCTAAACCCCTGCATGCCTGGTATACTCACCCTCAGAGTATGCACCTTTGGTTTTAGTTGTTTGGTTGCTAGTTGATGAAATATGCAAGATTGCACAGCTTGATTAACAACAAGAATGGAGATTTGAATTCACTGATTGTGACCTATGTTAACGCGGAAAGCATTAATTATAGAAAGTTGATTTATTAGTCACCAGAGATCTATTTTCTTCACTTTTTCATTCAAGATCAAGCCTTTGGAGAGCACAAGAGATCTTAGTAGCAAGTATTGAAGGATTGAATTTTTTTTCATCAGCAAACAAATGTGAAATTGTTGTAGAACCCTAACTCAAACGTGACATTTCAGAAACCCTTTAGAACTCTACTTAAGCGTTGAAACAAGTAATGGAAACTCCTATAGTCTTTGATGTTATAGAGAGAAAAAGATATGTATTCATGAAGCATCCATTTAATTCAGTCTTAGATGACCTAGAAGGAGCATTTTCTAGAACTTCGATGGGAGTTATGCATGTTGAAGACATTCATGCTTACATCTATTGTAAGAAGAAACCTATAGGAGTAGACATGATAAGGTCACACATAGAAAGAATGGTTAATCCAGACTTCACATTCAAAGATGAATTGGTGCACTTCAAAAACAACCCTATGATTGAGTATGCGACTGTGTATGAATTATATGAATCAAAATGGATTAAGATATTGCTTAGCAAGATTCATGATGACTTGTTTTGGATTGGAGAAGTCCTTGTTCGCTTAACTACTAATCTCATTCATGAGATGACCAGACTTTCTAGGACCAACGCCATTCTTCCATCAGGTAAAGATGTAAGGAAATAGCTTGAGCAAGGATGTAAATCTAGGAGTGATAAGCGCGACATGACTATTCAGCCCATTGAGAAAACATATATAAAACTCATGGCTATGATCCTAGGTTACAAGTTCTAGCATACTAACAAAGTGAACAGTGTATCCGTAACAACTATTCTAGTAGCTATAAGGATAGTCAAAGAAAATGGAGAGCTTAACCTTTATGATATTTTGCATGCATAGTTGTTACAAAACATAAGGGCCATAAAACATGATAAGAGAAAGGTATTCAGGTTTGGTTCATTGATCATCTACATGTACTTTCATATAGTTGGTAAGGTCTTTGATCTCTATCTAGAAAAGAGCATACCTACATTGCCTCAAATTTCATTCAAGGCAACATCAGATAGCACCCTAAAGGATTACATGGAAGTGGAGATTAATACATTTAGAAATAAGTTGTAGAGAAGGTATAGGATACCTAAGAATATAGTGGAAAAATATAAGGATAGCATTTGCTTCATGGTATAAACAGATACTACATGTATGGAAGCAATTGAACCTAGGACAAAGAGGATTCATCCAACTGGCTATGAGGTTGATGAACACATTCTAGAAGGTTATGCACAAGTCCTCCTATCAGTGCCCAAGGAGCCCAATGAACCTAGATGGGGAATTCAAGAAGAGAAGAGAAGATAAGTTGACTTTGTTCTATACAGTGTTATGACAAAGAGAAAAGCATCAAGGATTACTTTAGACATTTTAAAAATTCATGGTGTCACCCAAGAAGACTTAAATAAAGCAAGAGAAGCCAAGATTTTCATGAAACTTGAGAGCACACTATTAGGAATAAGGTGTCTCAACCTTGGATAATTCCTATTCTTACTATTTGTTTTGTAAATGTATTTTTTGCAAATAATGTAATTAAGTGTGAGTGTACATGTCTAGTTGGCATGTTGATGTGTCACTCCACTTGATGTGTCAACATCTTGGTTGTGTGTAAGGAAATCATGGCTGAAATGGTTATGATGGATTCCTATGGCGTGTAAGAGCTATTTAAGGAATGTGCTATGATAGGTGTAAGAGAATCTTATGACTTGGGCCTATTTGGGCACCCAAGGAGTGGTTGGTTTGTGTAAGAGAATATGCCAAAAATAGGTTGGTATTAAAGATTCTCTTACACTTCTCTTGTGATAGTTATTTTTGGCAGATTCTATGACAAGCTATCATAGTCTATTCTAGGGATCGATGCCTATTCTTGGGATTGCATGTAACAACTATGTACATGTGGCTTTGTGCATGGTTCTTGGTGGTTGTGCCCATTTTTGGGTCCTGAGGAGTCTATATATATGATGCTGCTCCTATGGGAGAGATATAACATAAGTCTTGTTGGCTTTGTCTTTCTTTTTCCTAAAAGAACTTGCATTCCAAGTGTGTTGTAATCTTTGTGTTGAAGATAATACATTGTGAAGGTTTTGGAGGGGTGGGGTTGTTTTACCGAAAGGGTTTTCCCCACTAGCATATCTTTTTGTTTATGTGTTTCAATCTTCTCTATCTATTTTCTGTATGTATGGTATATGCTGCAATATTATTGTTAAGTAGCTTAACGAATCTGAAATTGTAAGGATTTAAAAGGAATTTTCACAATACTTTCCTTATGAGATTAGTGTAGGAAGTTGTTTCCGCACCTAAGTTTCCTTACAAGTGGTATCAGAGCTTGATCAACTTTTGATCCTAGTTGTTGGGTAGGGTTTTTTGAGCTAATCTCAAGTTGAGTGGGAGTTTTGTGCAGAGCATTCTGAATCTTATTTGTAGATTGAGATGGTGAGTTCATCATATGGAAGAATGGAGGTGGAGAAATTTAATGGCACTAATTTTGAGTTGTGGAAACTCAAGATGGAAGACATGTTGGAAGATCATGACCTATGGGAAGCAACTTCAAGTGATACAAGACTAGAAACTATAACTCAAGCAGATTGGGATATCAAAGAGCGTAAAGCTAAGGGTCTCATAAGACTTTGTTTAACTGATGCAGTTCTTCTGAATGTTCTAGATGAGAAAACTGCAAATAGTTTGTGGGAAAGACTTGCGGCCATGTATCAGGCCAAATTTTTGGTGAACAAGTTGTTCTTGAGGAAGAAGTTGTACTCTCTACAAATGGAGGAAGGTGGATCCTTAATGGATCATTTAAATGTATTTAATTTGTTGGCTATATAGTTGACATCAGCTGGTGTCAAGTTAGAGGATGATCATTGCTACACACTTTTGTGTTCTTTACCGAATTCATGGGACCATCTTGTGATGGCTCTTAGAAGCATGTTAGTCACCTTCAAAATGGATGATGTGGTGTCTTCACTACTATCAGAGGAGATGCGGAGAAAGTCTTCCATTTCAGAAAAAGAAGCCCTTTCTATTCGTGGGAGATCCACTGAAAGAGGGAAGAAAAATGACAATAAGTCTAACAATAAGGGTAGATCCAAATCCCATGGGAAGTCAAAGACTTCCAATAAGTCCTAGGCAAAATGTTGGAACTGTGATAAATCTGGGCACTTCTGTAAAGACTGCAAAGAACAGAAGAAGAAGGGTTCAAATTTATCTTCAGAAAGATCTCAAGAAGATTACGACGCATTCATCGCAGGCTTGGCCGCCCATGCATCTGATGATGTGTGGTTGACAGACTCAGGTGGTTCTTTTCACTTGACCTCTCATCGAAACTGGTTCTCAAAGTATGAGAAGTTTGATGGTGGAAAGGTGTATCTAGGTGATGATTCTCACCTAAAGATAGTTGGACACGAAAGGGTCACTATCAGATTTCCTGATGGATGAGTAAAGGGAATCAACAGAGTTATGCACATTCCGAGTTTGGCATGAAACCTATTATCTGTAAGTATGCTGAATGATGTAGGTGTGCAGGTTGTTTTTTTGAAAGAAGGATGCAAGATGATGAGAGGATCGATGGTGCTTGCAAAGGGTACTAGGAGAGGTACCTTATTTCAGCTAGATGCATGTATTCCTCTATGTAATAGTTCTTGATCCTCACCATCTGAACAAGCAGTGAAGAAGTCTGTGGCTATTGGTTCCGATGGTAGTGCAAACACTTTGGAAGGTAAGCTTCCTGCAGAAAAGACAATGTTGTGGCATATGAGATTTGGTCACATTGGTGAAAAGGGTCTCAGAACCTTGAAAAATAAAAACCTCATTGAGGGGTTAAATGATTGCAATCTCGAGTTTGACTTCTATGAACACTGTGTCTATGGTAAACAAAATCATGTTCATTTTTACTCTAGTTCTCACAAATCTTCTGAAGTTTTGGATCTTATTCATTCTGATGTATTTGGTCCTGTAAAAGTTCCTTCAATCTCCAAGTCTGTATTTTTTGTATCTTTCATAGATGATTATAGTAGAAGAACTTGGATTTATTTCCTTAAAAGTAAGACACAAGTATTTAGTCGGTTCAAAGAATTTAAAGCTCTTGTAGAGAATCAGACTAGTAAGAAGATTAAGTGTGTGAGAACTGACAATGGTGGTGAGTTTTGCTCAACAAAGTTTGAACAGTTCTATAAAGAATGAGGTATCGAGAGGCATAAGACAACTCCTTATACCCCACAAAAAAATGGAGTTGTAGAGAGAATGAACATGACACTGATGGAGAAGGTTAGGAGTATGCTTAGTGGAGCTGGTTTACAGCAAAGGTTTTGGGTTGAAGTTGTGGCCATTTCTTGCTATCTGGTTAACAGATCTCCTACATCAGCTCTTGTTGGTAAGACACCCATGGAGATATGGTCTAGTAAGAAGCCTTCAATTAGACATCTTTTTGTTTTTGGTTGTGAAGCCTATGCACATGTTCCAAAGGAGAAAAGATCTAAGCTAGAAAACAAAGTTGTCAAAAGTATTTTCATCAGATACAGTGTTGGTGTGAAAGGATACAAGCTTTGGGATCCTGTGAGTAATAAGGTGTTGTATAGTAGAAATGTTATTTTCAAAGAGCTAACATCTTCTCCTATTGTGCTACAACTAGATGAAAAAGAAAAAGAAAAAGATGTTGTTCAGTTGCCTCCTACCCCTGAGAAGACTGAACAAAGAGACCATGTTGGGTCTAATGATGAGGAGAGCTCTACCAGCTCTGATAGTTTGGAAGAAGAGGAAGAACAACCTCAACCTCAGCCCTTGAGGAGATCCACAAGAGAAAGAAAGCAACCAGAAAGGTTTGGTTATTCTATGTTAGATTTTAGTTGTGCCTTTTCTTTGATTACTAACACTAATGAGCCTAGATCTGTGAAAGAGGCTTTGGGCATGGAAGATGTAGGTTCCTGGATTGAGGCTATGGATGATGAGATGGCTTCATTGGAGAAAAAAAAAACTTGGGACCTTGTACCTTTTCCTAAAGGAAGAAAATCAATTGGCTGTAAATGGGTGTTTAAGAAGAAATTCTATGCAGATGGCAGTGTTGAAAGGTACAAAGCTAGATTGGTTGCAAAGGGGTATTCACAGGTAGAGGGAATATATTATGGTGAAATATTCTCTCCTATTGCAAAGTTGACATCCATTAGATTTCTCTTATCTCTTGCTACATCATATGATTTAGAGATAGAACAGATAGATGTGAAGATAACTTTTCTTCATGGTGATTTGGAGGAAGAGATTTATATGTCACAGCCTGAGCACTACATTGTTAAAGGTAAAGAATCCTTTGTTTGCAGATTAAAGAAATCTCTATATTTTTTGAAGCAATCTCCTAGGATATGGTACCTTAAGTTTGATGTCTTTGTGTTGTCAATTGGATTTGTAATATCAAAATCAGATCATTATGTTTATTTCAGAGTTGAAAATGATCGCCTTCTTATTGTTGCATTATATGTTGATGATATGTTGCTATTTGGGAAGGGTAAGGGTATGATTTCTAATTTTAAATCTCAGTTGTTAGCACAGTTTGAGATGAAAGATCTTGGGAAACAAGGTACATCTTGGGTATGGAAATCAATAGAGATAGGTCTAATAGAAAACTTTGGTTGAGTCAGAGTAAGTATGTGAAGTCTATGTTGGACAGGTTCAACATGGTAGATTGTAGACCACTATGTGTTCCTATTTCTGTGGGAACAAATTTATCTGTAGATGATTGTCCAAAATCTCCTAGTGAGGTGGAGGACATGAGTAGAGTACCTTATGCTAGTGAAGTTGGTAGTCTTATGTATGCTATGGTCTATACTAGACCAGACATTTCCCAAGTAGTGGGAGTCTTGAGTCGGTTTATGGCTAACCTTGGACGGGTACATTGGGATGCAGTTAAGCGAGTATTCAGATATTTGAGAGGTACATCAGATTACTCCATATGTTATCATGGTAACTCTTCTGGATCTCCGCATTTAGTTTGTATTCATGGGTTTGTGGATTCAGATTGGGTAGGTGATATTGACAGCAGGAGATCCACCAGTGCCTATGTGCTCACTATGTTTGGTGGTGCCATCAGTTGGATGAGTAAGCGACAACCTATGGTTGCTTTGTCCACTACAGAAGTTGAGTACATGGCTGATACTCATGCTTGTAAGGAAGCCATTTGGCTTAGAAGATTGTGTTCTGATGTTGGTGTTGATGCAGAACAGATTACTATTTGGTGTGACAGTCAGAGCGCTATTTGCCTTGTGAAGAATCCAACTTTCCATGCCAGAACAAAGCACATTGATGTGCAGTTTCACTTTGTGAGAGATATGGTGGAAGATGGAAAGGTAAATTTGGAGAAGGTAGATACTGTGAAGAATGTTGCAGATGCATTAACGAAATGAGTGGGCACTAAGAAGTTCAGATGGTTTTTGGAGTCTATGGGCCTTTTGGCCTATAACAGTTAAGTTCCTATTATGTTCCCATTACTCTTGTTAGGCCATTTTCTAGTCAATGCAAAAATCCAATGAAAATGGCCTTTTCCCTGCAAGTTTAGTAATTTTGTCTCTACCCTGGCCTACAGTTGTAGTTATTTCTTGTGAAGTAGATCTTCTTGGTTCTATGGTGTGCACCCTTAGCCATGTGTTCTTCCATGTGTCACCTAGCTCTAGTTTAGATCGCATCTCCTAAATCGTAAAATCCAAGGAGATATTAAAGTTTTATGGTCTGCAGGAAATAATCTCAGAATATGTCACAGTGTCGAAAACCTATGATGTTTTCTATTTGGTCTGCATGAATACCCTATGTGTTTTCAACCTTGCATTTCTTCCCTTTTGTCGGCACTCCTTGTTCATTAGTCTTAAGTGCACAGGTGCGATGGTTGGTGGGGCCAGATTCTTCAAGTAGCGGAGGGAGGAGATCGACGGTCAGTGTATGAGCGTAAGGAATATTCTATGCTCATGAGATTTTGCACCTACCATTGATCTTGTTTATTTTAAGCATTTCTTTGATGGTGGTCCCGATGTAAGAAAGGAAGCGAAGGTGTGTGTTTTCATTGGTTGTCGCATGATCGCATGTCAAGAATTTTTGACATGTGACCATGCGACCGGTTGACACATGTCCTAGCAGGCCCGTCGGCTAGGGTATAACAAATGTTTAACATGTGACAAAGATCGGTGGTTGTCACTATACCATGAGGAAAAGATGCAAGCCTTTTAATCTCCACACTTTAACAAGAGCCGTTGATGCGGTATGAAGGTAAATTGCTTGGTGGGGTCATTTGTCTAGTCTGGCCTCCATGGCGGTGTTTCATTGGTTATATCAGTGCACAATGGAGGGATGTCAGAGTTGATTGCATAGAAATTGGAAGTGGTCCTAGTATTAGAAAAGGAGTGAATTGATGCATTCATGTTGTTCCATGTGCACCGAGCTGGATGTTGTCAGTGGGGCCGTAGTTTTCAAAGGGAGTAGGGTGTCTGCAAGTCTAAGAAGATCGAGTGGTTGTCATTATATCACTGAGGTGAGATGCTCAACTTTTAGCATCATGGTGTAATGACAACCATTGATTTTGTTTAAAGAAATATAAAGTGCATGGTGCCCGTGACTATTGTGAGGTTAAATATGACCGCCTGATTTGCTAGGAAAGTTGGATCGTCAACGGCCATATTTTAAAATGAGTTGGGTGCCAAATACTTGACCATTGGAATTCAAATTTAAACTTACAGATGGTTTTCGCAACAAGAGGTACCAGAATTTATGCTTTTTCCATAGATTTCTTGCTGGTTTGATGGCGGTAGGTGTTGCGATCTGGCCTGAGAGTCCTGTTGATCAGTGGCATGATATTTTGTACCCAACGGTGAATGTTGGTGGTGTGTTGCATGTTCACATAACCCTTTTCTTGGCTATGCGATCATGCGACAACCCTTATTTTGTAGGGTTTTCTCACAGTTGGCTAGTTGCGATGAGTGTGGTAGCTCGGTGGCAGTTCCAAAATTGATGATGAAGGTCTATGTGGCTGCATAGATTAGATTTTCTTTCCTGGGGTGTCATGTTGGTTTAAATGCACTGATTTATTTCTCTCTATAGGTGGCTAGAGTTTGATATATGTCAGTGATGTCCATGTTTTGTACGTGTGAAGTTTTCCAAGTTGGTTCTGGCATTGAAAATTTTCTTCCTACAACAAGAAATCATTATAATTCATTGATCTTAGTTAGCCTATAGTGAAGAAACCAATAAAATTGTACATCAGATTTGATGTGATTTTCCCAAGTTTCTAGGCTTCTCTACACTCTTTCTCTTCTTGTTGTATTGGGTGGTTGCAGACTTAAATTTTTTTGTAATGATCAGTAGCTTGTTGCAATCCTTGTTCCTATAAAAGGATTTTCGTGATCATTAGGAAGGGTTTGAATTTTAATCAGTCTAGAGGTTCTGATTATAGTTAGTTCTAGGGGTTTGTAGCAGGGCTGTATCACATTGCATGTAAGCTGAAGAGAATTTCTGGAAGTCTTTTGCAGGTTATTGAAGTGGTTTGATCTTTGTCCTACTTTGATCATGTACATTGACTCATTATATTTAATATAAGTTTTTCATGCTTCCAAGTCTCTCCTTGGTGTCTTTCTTGTGAATCTTGGATTTTCTGATCCATTGCATAGGGTTACCTTTGCATATGTTCTTGTCTTTAGTTCTTGATCTAGGATCAAGTGAAATATACTTTAGAAGGGACATAGATTCAGTTTTGGTTGTCTATAGAAGGATCTTATAAGTAGTCAATGGGCTGAAATATTTATATTTATGGCTATGAGTCTTTGACAACTGTCGGTTCACGTTTCATTATTTGTATGTGAGGTTTGCCCAATGGATAATGGCACTGATCAAGGATTAGTACATTTAGTTGAGTCCAATGTCTGATTGGCTCTTGTCTACCTTCCCTGTCCTCATTAATCAAAGACCATTTTAAGTTTTAAGTATTGTTGTTGGTAGTAATACCCTTCACAAGGCCATTTTATACCCAAGAGCAATTGAGATTCAATGAATGTCTGGTTAATATTTAGTAGTCTCTTGCTATCATCTACTTTGTTTAATCTAGTCCAAAGTCCTAAAATGCCATAAGTTACTAGATTAGGTGCACCCGCCATGATTTTGCAGAGCCAGAAGTGAAGAGGGCAGTCTTGTCCCTATAGTTGGTCTAGTTGTCTTGCAGAGCTTTCACACTTGGAGCTAACCACTCCTAACATCAGTCTCAAGGCATATTGGCAGCCCTTGATGGCATAAGCGTCATGTTGAACACCAACAAGATGGTGACTCTGCTGGGGAATAAATGAAGAATCTTGTTAAAGAAATTAATCTATGGAGGGCCATGGTAAAGAGTCAGATGAACAAACAAGCATTTGCTAAATTTTCTCACCTAGTTGTGAGTGGCAGCTTTGATTTTTCTCTGTTTGATCAGTGTTCCTTCTAATAAATAGTGTGGTTACTTGTGGAGTTTTGTGTTGGTTGGAAGAAGAAACAAAGAGAAAGTACAAAAAATTTCCTCTTCAAGGAGGTGGGGACTCTACATTGTGAAGAATCTAATGGAGCTTCTAGATAAGCTTTAGATCTGCCCTACCTTCAAGTCAACAAGATCTTCTATCGCAAGACTCCCAGGTACTTCTCAAGTTTCAAATGGTCCTTATTAAGTGATTAAGCACTAAGAAAAGGAGTAAGGTGTGAGTAGAGGTTTACATACTTCAAGTTTTCAGTTGCATCTCTGCAAAATTTTATGGAAGTATTGCATTAAGTTATAATGGATAAGCTTGAGGAGGAGCTTGCATTTCTTGAGCATGGCATCCTTAGGGATTGTATAAAATTGGTAAGGTTGAAGGTAGGATGGAGATAGGATCTATCCATATCTTTGTTCTATGATAGATTTTGTGGTGCATATGATGAGCTTCTAGATGAGGTTGAGTTTGCAGAATCTGAGTTCATTGGTTTATTCTTGGAGCTTTGTTTTCCTGAGTCAACTAGTTGGTCAGATGCTTTGTGGGAAGAGCATTATAAATGTATCAGGGATTGGGTACTTAGTGATGATAATATTGAGCTTGAGGATGCACTTCGGGCTATGCTCATTGGTACTGATATTGAGAATGATGGAACTTATGAAAGAGATGTGTCTAGTGCTGACACTCTTTCTTGCAATCATGAGAGTGATGCTCTTTCTCAGCATGGGGTAGAAAGTTTGTGCAGTCAATCAAGTGAAGAAGAGGATTGGATGGATGAAGATGTTGCTGATGATTATATGTCAGAGGAGGGTGTTCTTGAGGACAGTTGTTCACTTCATAGTGAACAAATTTTAGATCTCCTGTCTTGTGAATATCTTAGGTATGCAGGGAGGGATGACTCTGAGTTCTCACATTTAGCACACATTGATTTTGACCGAGAGCATGAGTCAGTAGGGTCTGACTGTGACATGTGTGCCATTGAATCTTTTGTTGCTCCAACACTACTAGATAGAAACCACGCTATATATGATGTATTAGATGATGAGGTTGCCAGTTTTTTCTTAGTTTCAAGTGATACAGTGGTCCCTGACATGGTTTTGAGTGTTGATTGGGGAAGTTGTACAGATTGTGGGTCTTTCCTTGATCTTGGATCTTTTGATAAGCCATGGAAGGATGGCCTTTTAGCTACTCAAACTTCATGTTTTTATGAACATGTTGATATTTCCTTTCCCACCTATCAACATTTTTTGGTTTTTTCGGATGCTGACATGATGCAGGTTGCTCCTATGTTTGGTGATCATGTCCCATGTGATGAGTTCCCTCAATGTTTGCATGAGGATTGGTTCATCTTCTCCTTGGAGGTGCATTTTTCTAATATAAATCAGACCGATGGTGTCTACACTGGTGATTCAAGTAAGCTGGAGTGTTTTTCTTTCTATGTGGATAGTAGGATTCCTAGATTTGGTGACATGATTGAGGATGGTTCATATTCTGGCTCCTTCAGCATTTTCCTTTTTGACTGCAACATGCATGTGCCATAGCATTTTTAGAATTGGTATGATTACCTTTCCAACCCTCAAGAGGAATGTGATAGTAATTTTTGTTCCGAGCTTTTGGAAAATGGATATAATTGTGTTGTCACATGGAAACAGAATTTTTAGTTTTCCTCTACTGAATGGAGATGAAAATTACTTGTTTGACAGAGGAAAAACTAATTAGAAGTTTTGGGGCCCCGAGCCTTTTGTGAATATTGTAAATTTTGTAAATATCTTTCCCTCTCTTGTTGTGTGTTTCTTTCCTGGTCTGTTCCCTGCATTTTTTAGGTCCCTGCCTTTTTATCCTGTTGGTGGTCTGCTCTCCCAAAAATTTTGAATTCTTTCCATGCCTGCAAGAGGCATGCATCCCCAACCAGAGCCACTGTTAGGCCATTTTCCAGTCAATGCAAAAATCCAATGAAAATGGCCTTTTCCCTGCAAGTTTAGTAATGTTGTCTCTACCTGGCCTATAGTCACAGTTTTGTCTTAAGAAGTAGATCTGCTTGGTTCTATGGTGTGCACCCTTAGCCATGTGTTCTTCAATGTGTTAATTAGCTCCAGTTCAAATTGCATCTCCTAAATCATAAAATCCAGGGAGATATTAAAGTTTTATGGTCTGCAGGAAATAATCTCAGAATATGTCACAGTGTTAAAAACCTACGATGTTTTCTATTTGGTCTGCATGAATACCCTATGTGTTTTTTACCTCTCATTTCTTCCCTTTTGCTGGCACTCCTTGTTCCTTGGTCTTAAGTGCACAGGTGCGATGGTTGGTGGGGCCAGATTCTTCAAGTGGCAGATGGAGGAGATCAACAGTCGGCGTATGAGTGTAAGGAATATTCCATGCTCATAAGCTTTTGAGCCTGTCATTGCTCTTGTTTGTTTCAGGTGTTTCTTCGGTGGTGGTCCCAATGTCAGAAAGGAAGTGAAGGTGCATGTTTTCATTGGTTGTCACATGATCACATGTCAGGAATTTCTGACATGCGACTATGCGACTAGTTGACATATGTCCTAGCGAGCCCATTGGCTGGGGTCTGACAGATGTTTAACAAGTGACAAAGATCTGAGGTTGTCGCTATACTGCGAGGAAAAGATGCAAGCCTTTTACTCTCCATGCTTTAATGAGAGCCGTTGATGCGGTATGAAGGTAAATTGCTCGGTGGGGTTGTTTGTCTAGTCCGGCCTCCGTGGCAGTGTTTCATTGGTTATGTCAGTGCATAGTGGAGGGATGTCAAAGTTGATTGCGCAAAAATTGGAAGTGGTCCCGGTATCAGAAAAGGAGTGAATTGACGTGTTCTTATTGGTCCATGTGCGTCGAGCTGGATGTTGTCAGTGGGGCCGCAGTTTTCAAAGGGAGTAGGGCATCTGCAAGTCTGTGAAGATCGAGTGGTTGTCATTATACCGCTGAGGTGAGAAGCTCAACTTTTAGCATCGCGGTGTAATGATGACCGTTGATTTTGTTTAAAGAAATATAAAGCACGTGGGGCCCACGACTGTTGTGAGGTTAAATATGACTGCTCGATTTGCCGAGAAAGTTGGATCATCAATGGCCATGTTTTAAAATGAGCTGGGCACCAAAGACTTGACCGTTGGAATTCAAATTTAAACTTGTAGATGGTTTTCACGACAAGAGGTACCAAAATTTATGCTTTTTCAGCATATTTCTTGCTAGTTTGATGGTGGTAGGTGTTGTGATCTGGCCTAAGAGTCCCACTGATCAGTGGCATGATATTTTTTACCCGATGATGAGTGTTGGTGGTGTGTCGCATGTTCACATAACCCTTTTCTTGGCTATGTGATCATGTGACAACCCTTATTTTGTAAGGTTTTCTGGCAGTTGGCTGGTTGTGATGAGTGTGGTAGCTCGGTGGTAGTTGCGAAGTTGATGATGAAGGTCTATGTGGCTGTGCAGATCAGATTTTCTTGCCTGGGGTGCCATGCTGGTTTAAATGCACTGATTTATTTCTCTCTACAGGTGGCTAGGGTTTGATATATGTCAGTGATCTCCATGTTTTGTATATGCGAAGTTTTCCAAGTTGGTTCTGGCATTGAAATTATTATTCCTACAGCAAGAAATCATTATAATTCATTGATCGCAGTTAGCCTATAGTGAAGAAACCAATAAAATTGTACATCAGATTTGATCTAATTTTCCTAGGTTTCTAGGCTTCTCTACACTCTTTCTCTTCTTTTTGTACTGGGTGGTTGCAGACTTAAATTTTTCCCTAATGATCGGTAGCTTTTTGCAATCCTTGTTCCTATAAAAGGATTTTCATGATCATTAGGAAGCGTTCAAATTTTAATCAGTCCAGAGGTTCTGATTATAGTTAGTTCCAAGGGTTTGTAGCAAGGCTATATCACATTACATGTAAGCTGAATAGAATTTCTGGAAGTCTTTTGTAGGTTATTGAAGTGGTTTGATCTATGTCTTACTTTGATCATGTACATGACTCATTATACTTAATATAAGTTTTTAATGCTTCCAAGTCTCTCCTTGGTGTCATTCTTGTGAATCTTATATTTTCTAATCCATTGCATAGGGTTACCTTTGCATATGTTCTTGTCTTTAGTTCTTGATCTAGGATCAAGTGAAATATACTTTAGAGGGGACATAGATTCAGTCTTGGTTGTCTACAGAAAGATCTTATAAGTAGTGGATGGGTTGGAATGTTTATATTTATGGCTATGAGTCTTTGACAACAGTCAGTTCACATTTCATTATTTGTATGTGAGGTCTGCCCAATGGATAATGGCACTGATCAAGGATTAGTACATTTAGTTGAGTCCAATGTTTGATTGGCTCTTGTCTACCTTCCCTATCCTCATTAATCAAAGACCCTTTTAAGTTTTAAGTATTGTTGTTGGTAGTAATACCCTTCACAAGGCCATTTTATACCCAATAGCAATTGAGATTCAATGAATGTCTGGTTAACATTTAGTAGTCTCTTGCTATCATCTGCTTTGTTTAATCTAGTCCAAAGTCCTAAAATGCCATAATTTACTGGATTAGGTGCACCCACCATAGTTTTGCAGAGCCAAAAGTGAAGAGGGCAGTCTTGTCCCTATAGTTGGTCCAGTTGTCTTGTAGAGCTTTCACACTTGGAGCTAACCACTCCTAACATCAGTCTCAAGGCATATTGGTAGCCCTTGATGGCATAAACATCATTTTGAACACCAACAACTCTTACAAGGTGTTTGACAAGTGGGAGAATGTTAGGAATAAGGTGTCAACCTTGGATAATTCCTATTCTTATTATTTATTTTGTAAATATATTTTTTACAAATAATGTAATTAAGTGTGAGTGTACATGTCTAGTTGGCATGTTGATGTGTCCCTCCACTTGATGTGTCGACATCTTGGTTGTGTGTAAGGAAATCATGGCTGAAATAGTTATGACAGATTCTTATGACGCGTAAGATCTATTTAAGGAATGTTCCATGATAGGTGTAAGAGCATCTTATGACTTGGGCCTATTTGGGCACCCAAGGAGTGGTTGGTTTGTGTAAGAGAATATGCCAAAAATAGGTTGGTATGACAGATTCTCTTACACTTCTCTTGTGACCATTATTTTTGGTAGATTCTATGACAAGCTGTCATAGTCTATTCTTGGGATGGATGCCTATTCTTGGGATTGCATGTAACAATTGTGTACATGTGCCTTTGTGCATGGGTCTTGGTGGTTGTGCCCATGTTTGGGTCCTGAGGAGTCTATATATATGATGCTGCTCCTATGGGAGAGATATAACATAAGTCTTGTTGGCTTTGTCTTTCTTTTTCCTGAAAGAACTTGCATTGCAAGTGTGTTGTAATCTTTGTGTTGAAGATAATACATTGTGCAGGTTTTGGAGGGGTGGGGTTGTTTTACCGAAAGGTTTTTCTCCACCGGCATATCTTTTTGTTTATGTGTTTCAATCTTCTCTATCTATTTTCTGTATGTATGGTATATGCTACAATATTATTGTTAAGTAGCTTAACGAATCTAAAATTGTAAGGATTTAAAAGGAATTTGCACAATACTTTCCTTATGAGATTAGTGTAGGAAGTTGTTTCCTCACCTAAGTTTCCTTACACACACCCTCATCTGCTGAAGTCAAAATTAAAAAATCTGATGATCCTAAGGAAAAGAAGAATAAGACTGATGATAGCACCTCTGGGTTCACAACCATAGTTGATTTGGAGTCCACTCCACCTCCTCAGCTAAGTAAGTTGTTTAAATGCAAGAAGCAGACCAATGCAAGCCACCCATCCTCAAGGATATCTAGAAGAAAAGGAAAGAATACTCAAGCACCTCCTGAGGTAGGATTTAGACCAAATTTAGAAATCTTGAGAACAAGAGTTGTTGATGAAGGAAGGATAGACCAGATAGAAAAATTCTATGATGAGTATCATGAGATTGATAAATTAGAAATTCATTCTATGATTATCAAGCATATGATTAAGTTCAAAAATATAGTTTTGGAACTTAAGACAATCATTCCTGATAATCTATGGAACATTTTGGATTCTTTGAAGAGACAAGTCATAGAAGAGGATTTTTGGATAATGGAAAAGACATTGCATGACAACCTCCCTATTTGTTTACTGGAAGAGAAAACATTGTTGCTAGATTTGGTAAAGCCACATCTAAGAACCAAAACCAAAACTCTGTAGATAATGAACAAAGAGTATGAGCTAGTTGCGTAGGAGACATAAAAGGCATTTGAAAAAGTGTTCTTGGAAAGACACATGCACCCTCCTACTATGCCTGCAATTCAAGTTCCCTCTGAGCCAAAAAAAGAAGTTGAGATCCCTAATGCACCTATGATAGGTCCATGTGATTCTATGCCCAAGGCTGAAGATAAGGATGAAACTATTATGATTGATAATGTTGAAATCACCATGGTAGCAATAGATAATGAACTGGATATGTTTGAAGAAACTTTTGTCAGTACTGAAGAGGCTGAGATCTTATGTGGTGAAGAATCACCTATGCAACAAGAAGAAGTCCAAGTTGAAGACTTAACTAGATAGGAAGAAGAGAAGGAAGATGAACCTAAAGAGGATCCCTCTGTTGAGATCCCAGTGAAGGTAAAAAGTGAGTTCATTGATGTAATTCAAAGAACACTCCTTACTCCTAAGCCATCAGTATCATTGTTGAAGAGTTTGACTCCTGATACAACAAGCCTAGACTCATGTGGAGAAGAAGATCTGATGAAGTTTAGTGTATTAGCTATGGAGAAAGGTAAAGAAAAACAAGTAATGAGAAATCCTTTATTTATTGAATCATTCAACATACTAAACAGTTTATTGCCTGAGAATAAGAAAGTGATTAGTGTCCATTCAAGGGATGATGTCAGCAGTATCCTATCAATCTTCAAAGAAATTTTTTTAAGTCTAGAAGAATTAACATCAAAGATTGCAGAAGAGAAATATATCAAGAAAAGGTTGAATGAATTGATAAGAAATTTCTCACTTGACCTTAATTCTCTTAAGATTGGTCAAGAAATGCTAAAAGAGTTAGTAGCAAAAGGAAGGAAGATAATTGCTAACTGCATGAATAAGGATAAACTCACTGGAGACCACACCAAAAAGATTCAAGAAGCAAAATCTATCATGGCGGCAGTAAGAAAATCAATGGAAGATCCATCTCAAGACATAAACATGCACAATAATGTCTATCAAGGATAGTTAGATAAAATTGAGAAGGCAAAAAAAGAGATGGCAAAGATAAGGGCTAGACAATCACATCTAAGAAATGTACTAGCGCCCTCTCTAGATGTATTGAATCAGAACATCAAGTAGATAGATGCCACAATTTTAACTTATGATCAAGGTCCCTGCACAAAGTTAGAAAAGATGGAGAAGCTCACTTAGGCATTATGTGCCCATCTTTAGACAGTTGATGCACTCAAGGGTTTTGGGTAGTAAGAAATCAAAAACCTTTAGATTGCATACCCGGATGTATTTTCTTTGTAAGTACTTGAAGTTTTACTTTTTTGGGCACCTTTTTCATTAATGTCAAAGGGGGAGTAGTGTATATGATATAAAGGAGATAATAATGTATAAAGAAGAAGAAGAAGAAGAAGAAGAATATATAATGTACAATTTGATAGAAAGTTTTGTGTGTAAGTTAAGTTTAGCAACTTCACCACATTCCTTTGTTTCCATTAATGACAAATGGGGAGATTGTTGGAAAGTTGACTTTACTAGTATATATGACTAAGTTTAGAGTTGTCATTATGGCAAAAAAGTCCTATGAAGTTTTGTAGTTAGTGCACTAACTTAGAAGATCAGAATTTGGCTAAGTATAGAAGACAAAGTAGACAAAGAAGCACCTGATGATTAGGGTATCTGTGCACACATGTATGACCGAGTTTTGGTATGCATCCTTGGATATAGGATTTTGAGTATTTTGATATGCTAAGTCTAAGAACGCATGGTTAGATTTGATAGTATGGATAAGTTACAACAAGCCTAAGTGACACTGGCAGTTAAGCGACAGAGTAGATCAAAGCATGTAGCCGACATATAGTTTTTTGTTTAAAGCATATGTCATTTTGTTTTGTAAAGGATATGTGCCTATTGTAATAGTGATCTAAACATGTTAATATCATTATATGTAAATATGCTTGAGTCAATTAATTTGGAAGCATTGTATGTGTTAGGTTTTAGGCCGACACAGTAGCTAGTTTTGGTTGTGCCCATTCAACATGTATATATATGACATGCGCTTTTATATTTTGGATACAATAAAGAAGTGAAATAGAGCATGGAAGAGTAGAGGTATGCAATTTTAGTTAGTATGAGATAAATCTCTAAAAGAAGTTAGAGCAACAGTGCACAAAAGGAACTAATCAGACAGCAGTGTCAAAGAAGTAGTTCACCATTATAGATATAGTGTGTATCTGATAACCAGGAGGTTGTAGCCTTCTTCATTAAGCAGTGAGCTCTGGAAGTGATACTTCCAACCCTAACATGGTTTGTTCTATCAAACTCTTAATCGAGTCATTGTACTCATCTTTGTAAAGACTTCTCCTAACAGGGCAAAGGAACATTAACAGGTTCATAAGATTAGTACAATTATTCATGGGTATTAATTCCCACCGGTGTTTTCCTCTGGCCGAGGTTTCCTCGTAAACATAACTTATGTTATTTTTTATGGTTGAATATTTCATTTGGTTTACTATTCATTTCAGTACTTAAGTAATTGGGCTAAGTTTCAAGTTGTAAGAATTTTGATATCTCTCTGATACCATGTAAGAATTTTCTTAAGGCAAATAATAAAAGCCAAGATCTAGAAGCTCAAGAGATAGCACAAGAGAGAGAGGAAAAATAATCAAATAATTGATTATACCTAATTAAATTGAATACAAAGTATGAGTGCCTAAATATATAGGCAATGCAATAAGACTACATGATAAGGAGATGATAAGATATCACCCACACAAGGTGGAATCACATGTCCACTAAAGGTGGATCATCCTCCATTGTACATCAAAGTATGTGCAACATGTGCAACAATGAGAGTTTGATAATGTGATAAGAGCACTAAAGGTGGATCTCACACACAAAGAGGTATGTGATGACAACGATCACACCTAAAGTGGAAGTTCTCCTGACCATGTGCTAAAATGAAATGCAAACTCCTAGGTGTCACAATGACAACTAATATGCAAATGCATTATCCTAAGTAAACTTAAGTAAAGTGTAAGTAGTAAATATTTAATTACACCAACACAAGTAGTAGAAAAACATTAATTATAAAGAACATTGATTCACCCCCCCCTCCCCGCTCTCAGTGCTCCCATTCCTAACATATACTTGCTCAAGATTCTAACCACTCTTATAATTCCCAACCTTGAAAATGCCTAGAAGTCTACAAAAATACAAAATAGTAGTGGGTATTTGGTGCATCCTGATGTACTTGCATGCAATCCCTACCATGAATATCCAATGCCTTATAATCAAGATATGGAAGAGAGTTTTTTATTATAGAATTTTATTATGTTAATAATTATTGCTAGGATTTTCATATCATTTTTATGAGACACTTTCTTTGGCTAAGGCCTTCAATATTGTAGTGAACTTGAAAAAGAGGATCACCTTCTTTGTCTCCCTTTGGCTTATCCATATTCAGCACCCTCACTATAAGTTAAGCTTTCCATATGAACATACATAGGAAGTAAAGCATACAACCTCATGCATAGTATTATTTTTTCTTTCCATATAAGAATGCATTAAACATAAGTTTGAAAACCATAGAACAAGTCATGTAGCCAAAGGAATTATTCCTTTCATCATGAACAATTTCATTATTCTAAGATGAGATCTAAGAAGGGTTACATTATAAGTTGTCACATAAGAAAAAGGGAGTGTTGTCTACTTTGTCAAGAACACCAATAGTGCAACATTACAAAATAATTCTAGTTCACTATCATCAAGATATGTTAACATGTTCATCGAACAATGCATACGTCAATTTAGTACATTAAGTGAAAATCCCTTAGATATGATTTCATGAAATCTTTCTTGCATAATTGCACATGGGCCAGTAATATTATACTGGGGTCATAAAATGTACTTTTCTCATGGACTGCTTCATCTCATGACTATCCATGCAATTCTTCTCATAGCATCAAAAATCACATCAAAACATATTGATCAAGGTTAATTATTTCATGCAATGCATATCTACTATTTACAAGCATGTTCATGTTAATTTACTTTGAGTATTTCAGAATTGATAAAAACATATTTCAAGAAATATCAATGCAAGAATAAAAATGGTATGTTCTTTTGCATCTAGTGCCTCATACATTCTATCAATGCTCCACATTGAACATGATAGAGAACATCACTTCACATCACAAGACTAGCAACATAGAACACACATCCTAGCCACGTCAAGATCATAAGAAATATCAAAATAAAAGTTCACATATTTTAGCTCAAAATCTCAAATGTGGTGTGCAAAAATAATAGAAATAATGTGAATAAGAATCATATTTCATAGATAAAAATAGAGAATTTTGCGGCTAGATGGTCACAAGAAAACTTTGAAAAAAAATCAAGCTAGACCTTCATCACTTTTAAAGTTCATCAAATCTGAAAATAGCATTACTAATTGGAAATTAAATCACATATACAAAGTGACTAACACTATCCACAAAGAGGGAGTAGAAGCTACATAACACCTTGCATCCAAGGTGCACTAAAGAACATGACCAAACACCTGTAAAAAATAGATTTATGAAGGATTAGATCTCTATGTAATATAA
This sequence comes from Chamaecyparis obtusa, assembly GCA_027943335.1. Lineage (NCBI taxonomy): Eukaryota > Viridiplantae > Streptophyta > Pinopsida > Cupressales > Cupressaceae > Chamaecyparis > Chamaecyparis obtusa. The sequence goes on from BSBK01014163.1 coordinate 44,554, forward strand.
CATGCCATTAGTTCATGTAACATAACATTGATAATTCTATCTTTTCTTTTTTCAATCTCATGCAATGCAAAGTGAGACATGTAAATACATATGCAAAATTTTATGGTTTTTATTTTCATGCATGATAGTCTAGATTTTTTTTCCCAAGAATCTCATGAAGATATAGTATTATAATAATTTTCTTAAATGATATATCTCATCATCTCATTCTCTTTTTCTCTTGCATCACACATGCAAAATACACCACTTGCACATTATAATTTATTTATTTATTGTTTATCACAAGTGAAGCCTTAATTTTTGGAAGGAACTCATATCCTTAGTGCAAAAATATAACATCAATAAATACACACAAATATTATAGAGATTTACCTTCTTTCTTGCTTCACACATGGAGGAAAATAGCCATTTAATTAAGTGCATCACTCACACAATACATTTCACAGTTTCAATTTTGGGCAAACACAATTACACCAATTCGAGACACACCAATTTTGAAGAACTTCAGAAATATTTCTATCTTTTATAGTTTAGAGAGAAGAAAGAAAAACCAAGAAACCACACACACACATAAGAGCTAATTCCCTAAAAGTGATTATTTTCAATTCTATAACTCAAAGAAAGGAACATCCTTTCCTTCCTATCAGTAATTATCATAACTTGGAAACTCAACAATCAACACATGGAAATAACATTTACGTACATATATTAAGATCTAGTTGACTTATAGTTTTGTGTGACCATGAGACACACCTGAACATAGAGAAATCAAGGCCCTAGAATGGAACCCAGAGGTCTGATACCAAATGTAAAGACTGGGTTTTAGACCAAATATGCCACATCAATAAAATAAACAAAATAAGGGAGTTGATTAACTCAATAAAACATTGATTCCCCATATCAACAAGGAAAAAATAATATATCCATTAATTTATATAAAAAAAGGTACAAGAATTGATTGACTCATTGAATAAAATAAGTGAATACATGGGTCTAAACAAAGAATAGCTCCAACCAACCTGTTGATGCACAATCAGTAAATCATGTTTAAACTTACATCAAGATCAATAACAACTTTGAAAAAATAGTCAAAAACAATAGCTAACAATATTGTGAAGAATTTTGACCCACTTGTTGAAAAAATCAATGTATGCCAAATAAAGATAGACCAAATATCAATACAATAGACCACTGGGTCGATTACAAGAAAACATAATGAAGACCTTCCTGACAGGAGCTTCAAACACCTATTTAAAATAAAACATTAGGGGAGAGACTATTGTATGCGTGATTCCCACCCTACCATGAAGTAGTTACACTTCTCTAGAATCTTTTCTAATATGAAAAATACCCAGCCCAGCTTGAGGAGGACTAACAATGTAAAATTAATAGGAGCAATATAATCACGCAGTGTTAGAAGCATAACTAATACAACCAAATCATGACCACATAGTATGTTCAAGTCATAATTATGCCAAAGAAAACAACTCTTGCTTGATTATAGAAAACATGTTTAGATCCTTCTCGATCTTTCTTACTGAGAGAAATATTCATTTCACAATTTATAATTCCAGCAAAGAGGGAAAATACTAAAACACATCCACACATCTATTTCTCAAGTAAATGATTACGATTTTCATTATTCATTGGTCAAGGATAGTCATTAAGATAATCTCATTGTTGTTTACTTGAGTCACTTAACTCTAAATCAAATTTCCTTTATCCATTTTAAGGAATCATAAAAAAAAACTAATCATGTGAATGCTAACAAAAATATATCATGGCATACAAGATTCATACAAAATACATGTAAACGTAGAATCAGTAATATTTTCGTAACTTTCTACGATAATTTCAAGATCTTGGTTCCACCTCTATAACAATTATCTTGAGGGTTCTAAGCTTAACATACATTCTTATCATTTACAACAAGAATACATTCATGCATAAATGAGCACAAACTATCATAAGAGCACACAAGAATACAAATGATCACACATGTGCATAAAAGTGTATTCTGGTGTTAGTCTATGCATTTCTAAAATCCGTCAAACATGCATATATAACTCAACATCTAATAAGGAATTGAATCAAAATGAATATTTCTCTCTTTACTAGCATGTACGTAGATCAAGAATCAATGCTGTTACACAATCAGAACACATTCATAGGCTGTAAAAAATTAAACAACTTTAAAGTTTACTATGTCTAAGAGGTGGTCTTCCAGTGCTTTTATATTTCAACTTCATATAGCTATCGTCCAATTTTTAAAATAGAATGGCCAAAACTTTAAAACATTAAAAATCAACACTCAAAGCTAGCTAGGTACACATTTGGGATGTTACAATTGGTTTGGTTTCTATAATTAGCTAATGCCTTTATTATTGGCTTGCTAAAATATTCAATGTTCAAGTGTACCTCTTGTTTGATGTACTAATAAATCTTCCACCGCAAGACCTACAAGAAGGCTTTGATGAATCAGTCTAACGTTCCATTGTTGTATTATCCTTCTAGTAGCCTTGTCATGTCATACTACATGGCCATGATTTAGAAATTATACAGGAAAATACCCCATATGTAAATTACACTAACTTTGAGACTTTCATAATAATGTTCCAAGCTAGTTGTAAGCATGGTATAATATTAAGAGAATTTATGTATCATTGAGTTAACATTCTGGTCTATGATTTAACAAAAGATTAAATGTATGCAATTCATGGAACATGAACTTATTTGCCTGAAGCATGCAAGTATCGAGCTAAAGAATTAAATAAAACAAATTCGGGCAAGGGAAAATGATGAAAATAGAATAGGAAGTATTTTTTCTTCCTTCTAGGTGCTAAAAGAGATGCTAAAGTCATAACCGAAGGAAAATACAACACCCTACACCATGGGAAACTTACAGACCAGGTCATGCATGACTAAATCTGATAATATACAAGGAGAAATAAGAATACGGTTCTATTGCGGGTATATATCTCCCAAGATAAAAATATTTAACCGATCCCACACATAACTAAATAAAACATGCTACACTCATGAGCAGAGATAAAAGAGATAATTTAAGAAGTGACTTTCTCAATACAAATGCAAGGACATGCATGATTTTTCCACATAGACAAATACAACATATACAAGGTTAGAATAAAATGGTCATGGCACCATCAGTGGTGGCCTACAACTCAATGTAATAATAAGGAAAAATGATAGCAGTTTAAAACTTGACTAATATAGAATACCCAAATCTCATACCTCAACCTTTGAATGAAACTAGAGGAGAAGTACAAAATAAAAAGTGTAGTGCCCTGCTCCACACTTTTGCCAATATATTCCTATCTTTTCCATGTTTGGAAGTCTTGAAACAACGTATACCTCCTACGCTTTGAGTTACTCATAAAGTTCAAGGCAAATGCTTCACATCTTTTTGTGGATTTCTCCCACCAGTACTAGCATAGACCATTTCCCCTAGATTCCAGCTATACTAGAGGGATAATTGCATTCAAAGAGTCACCCTTTATTTTTTTATAATGAAGTTGTTAAGACTTGGGTCTTCTGAGACCACAGTTGGGTGTCCGAATAGATGTGACCTAAAAATCTTCCCATGCCTAGAAGTATGTTCTTCCATAAATTCTCTAGCACCGACCATCCCCTTTTTTGGGGGGAAATTCTATAGTATTCTGCCTACTCCCAATTGGATTGGATCTCTAGACCAGTTTGATTACCAAATACAGTGTTAACACAAAGAAGAATGTCATAAGAATTTTGGGTTGTGTGTACTCAAGGGAAGCCATGTTTTCTTTTTTACTCTCAAGAAATGGTTATATAGACTATTATAAATTCTAGTTAAGGCTTCTAATGCGGTTGAAAAATGTACATTCCAAAATTAATATTCCCCTTCCTTCATAATGAAGAGTGTTAAAATTATTAACTAATCATCAAAGTGAAAAAGGGAGAGAGAGATCTTTTTCGCCTAGGTATCTTGCATCATTAGATGAAATTGATATACTCTAAGTATTTTTCCATTTTGTAAAATTTTTCCTTCTTCTCTCCATGTCTCCTCCTTCCATCCCCATATTTCCCATAATTTAGTGCAATGAGGGGAAGATGGAGAAATTCTTCTTACTAAGGATGTCGGTTAAGTTTGTTTTGACAACAGTGTAAAGAAAGAGTTGTGTTTGTTGAATTTATAATTTGATTAATATATATTAAAAAAGAATTCCCTTCAAAACTAAAATAATTTCAAATAAATTAGAAACTAGAAGATTTAGTTAAATTATTTGATCATATGGGTTGTGGCATCTTTCCCTACTTAAAATACACATCACCCTTGATGCTTCCTCAAAGTTTATCATTTTACATCAATAGGATCAATAAAAGACATACTAGGTTTCTTAGTATTATTGTGTGTGAGTGATTTACACCTTCATGAAATAACAAGATTTAAAGAGAATTTACACTATTTAAAGAAAACTAATCTAAATAATGCACAATTAATCTAAATATCTCATGGTTCTCTAAATTGAAGTAGTAAGTGAGGCTCTTAGCTGCAAATCCTCACTAGTGACACTCTAATTATGAGAATTGAACTAAGAATGATATGCAAACTAGATCTAATTATCAAATTCTAGCTCTATTTGATAAGAAAATCTCTAAAATGATCAACAATTTAAGCTAATTATCAATGAAAATTCTAAGTGAGTGGTGTGGATGCAAATTGCAAGAGCTTTGCTGCAATTCAAAGATATGGAGTGGATGAATAATGCCTCAAAATGCCTTCTATTTATAAGATTTTCCCAAGGGTAGGGGGTAGAGTGAGATAACCATGGTTATGCTTGGGTAAGGTCAATTGGCTTTGCTTTGTCCCTAAATGGGGGGACAAACATTTAAATAGTTTCAAAAGGCTGGACCATTTCAACAAAAGTGAGTGATTTGTGTCTATTTTGTCTCCTTTTTTGCTTTGTTGAGGGAAATTATGATTTATTAATTAATTAAAGTAATTAAATTTAGCCATGAAGGGTAAGAGGTTCATTTTGATTTTTGCTTTCAACAACTATGTCATTAATTGAATTTAATCAATTTCTTAGTGTTTTTCCCCTTTTCAAGCTTTATTTAATCATTTAATCATTTAATTGAATTTTCCTTTGATTTGAATTGCCTTTGTTCCATTTATTGATTTTTCATATTATTTTGATGATTTGATTGCACCTTTTGATCGATTTAAGCCTTTGCCCAATTTTCCATGTCTACAAATGCCCCTCTTTGAGTCGATGTGTGAAGAACACCGATTCAAAGATTCCCTTAGTATGATGATCTGATTCTGTTCTGGTTCTGTGATTCCTTGATTCCTTTGATAGTTCTGATTGATGTACTTCCTGATGACGATGATGTGCCTCTGATGATGGTGCTGATATGATTCTAATGCCTCTGATATGATACTGATCTGATATGGGTCCTGATTTGATGATAGGTCCTGGGTTCACTGATAAAGGTCCTGGGTTAATTGATAAAGGTCCTGGGTTGATTGATAAAGGTCCTGGGTTAATTGATTGCTGATATGTTGATAGGTTTGATATGATATGGTAAACTGATCTGATATTGATTTGCCTCCTGATATGAAATTGATATGATATGATAATTTATATGATATGCCCCACTGATAAATGTTTTTGATGTGATGCCAATTTGATACTCTGATGCCCCCTCAGAAATAAAACATATTGATTCCTTGATTTGAAAGATTTTAATTGATTGGTCCAATATGTTTTCATTTCTAAAAAAAATATTAATGATATGCCATGACTCAAAAATTTTGCACATCCAAGATAGATAGGTCTGTTGTAGTTAAGAAAAATAAGTGATTATAATAGGATAATGGTACCAATGAATGTGATTTGTCAATCTGATAGGATAGTTCTGATAGGATAACTGATCAATGTGAAAACCGATACAGTTGATACGATTGATCTTGATCAGTGTGAAAACCGATATGGGATCCTGATAGGATTGATAAACTGATACTTCGCTCTCAAGACATAGAGACACGAACAAATAATGATAGGTTTGATTGCTTTGATTGACTTGATTGATTGACGTAAGATGATTCATTGATATAAAATACTGATATGATTCCCTTGATTTGCAAAACAGGCACATTTCCGTAAATGATATATATACGGACCTTAGCTTCTTGGATATTTGGATTTAAGTCATGGTTTGACCCAGCTAGAGTACATGTTATTGAGATGATTGATTATGGAGCTCTTTCAGTTTGTTGATATTGTATCATGATATTTCAGTTATTGATCAGGACTTGGATGTATCACTTTGATGACATTGTATCTTTGATTAGACAGAGTTCATGGATCTTTGATATTATGGACACTTATGATTTATGGACTTTCCTTGATTCTTGATTGAATGACCCATTTTATGATTGATCAAGATTTCAATTGAATGAACCCCCTTTTCCCTTGGAAAAATACTGCAAACAAATGCACATGCAATTAATCTAACATGATAATGCAATTAACCTTCCATGATAATGCAATGCAATGCAGCTAAGTGTCACTAGCTTTTAGCAAATAAATGCCTTGAGGATAAATTTTCATCATTGAGCACTTTGAGACCGGAAAGTTGATACAATCACCACTGCCCACTGACATTATGATATGAATACCACTTTTTATCGCATTTGGTAACCTCCTTTTTGAACTAGTACAACCCACACTAGTCGAATAAACCAACTATGAGAGTATGAATACCAGTTTCAATGAATTCAATGTTGCATAAACAAGCAAAGGTCAACCTTCCACCCTATATGAAAGTCCTCGATGGTTCTTTGATGACCATGTCGTTAGATAAATTCACATAAGTTGTTGGATATCCCTCAAGATAGTCACTCAAAGACAAGAAAAATATCATGTCTCCATCATTGCCAATCTAGTCGAAACATCATCAATTAGCTAAAAAGATGTGATAAAAATCAATGTAAGTAAATATCATCAAAAGAAAGCTTCAAATGTTTTGCATTGTTTCATGATTTTCAAAAAGTATTTCCAAGCATTCTGATCTTTTTAAAGTGTTTTGTCAATTTTTAATCCCGAATAATAAAGTCAATGAAGGCTCATGGATCAAGTTGTGGTAATTGAATTCTTGGTTAGTGAACAATGATATCCATCAAAGGTTCATGAAAATCTTCTTCTCTCTTCTGAAACTATGATAATTCCCTCTCTGATGTGACTAAATATTGTACTATTGAATCCTTTTGAAGTTAATGACTTGCTTCATGTGAATTCATGCATGTTGTTGAAATCTGCTATTAAGATCAAATGCCCCAGTTGGATAGAAAAAAATGTTGGACTTGGACAAACTTTCAAGATTTTACTGAAGCTCAGTTTATGCAAGATGCAACTCAAAAGCACTTCATGCTGTCCTTTTTACCCGCTCTCAAACAAGATCACATTGGTTTGCCCCCAATGTCTTAGCAAGATATAGGACATGAAGGATAGATTTGCAAGCTGATGGATTAGAGATGGAAAGGCTATGATGGAAGAAGTATGCGAATGTGACCCATAGGACTATCTCCTCAAGAGTACCCAAGCTAAGGAAAAAATGATATAGCAATGTGAAGCATGTTTTTGGATAAGCCATGAAAGTCAATTGTGCAGTGTTAGATAGTGTATAGGATAACGATCTGCTGCCATGAAAAGGAGTGATCCAAAAGAGTGGACATGTCAAGAAGTTTTTGATAACAATTTTTTTTTAAAAGTTCATCTTGATCAAGACCAAGGGTCAATTTGGGTAAGATGTGTATAAGATAACACAATCAAGATAAAGGAGTGATGGAGGCTATGAAGGGATGTTTTGGGATTATGAAAAAGCTATCAAGGAATGATGAAGGGGAATTTGGGATAAGCAAGATCATGATAGGGTAACATGGATGCAAGCAAGTACATAAGCTGATGGAAAGGATAACGGATGTCAAGATACTCAATGCTCATGGATATGTTCAACCTTGTCAAGATGAAGGTGATAGAGGAAATATGAATGAAAGTGAGGTAAATGATAGGAAGATGGAAGATGGCATGGATGAAACTTACCCCCAATTGTAGAGTGCAAGAAGGAAGAATTATGCATGATGCCTGTTTGCCAGGTTTTCATCATGGTACTTGTCTAAGGTGCCACAAGAAGTGGTTTTCACCCTAAGATAGATTTATTTCTCTTTACTTTTGCTACCAAGGTGCCTATTGCTAGGTTTTCACCAAGGCACTTTTTCTCTTTTTTCATTTTTTTCTTTTTTTCTTTGTTTTTTTCTTTTTTTGTATTTTTCAATATTTTCCCAACATTAGAATCTTTGGACAATGCTCCTCTGAAAGATATGCTATAATAAACCATGGGTATGACTAGGATGCTCAAAGATATTGATAAGAGGGATGGAAGTACGGAAAGTACGCATTGGAAAATGAATGTGAGGATAAGAAAAAGGTATGTTGAAGATGGAAATGTTGGCAAGATCAACTTTGACACACACTTTGAAGAGTGGTGGAATGATGGAGGAACAATAGATGATGGAGGTAAGGATCTTTTTGAGGTAGTGGATTTTGGGATGTAAGAAGATGAAGGATGTTTGGAAGGAGATGGAATGGAAGCCTTTGGAAGCTTGAATGTCAATTTTGATTCTTCTTTTGTGTGCAAGTCTTTCAACAATGACTTGGGAATCCACATATTCTTTGATTTTTCTTTCTTTTGGAATGCTTTTGAATGCATTTCTTCAATGAGGGATTTAGGAACCCACATTTTATTTTTTTCTTTTTGCTTGATGGACCTTTGCGGCCTTTTGGATATTTCATTTTTCTTTTCATTCACATGTCGATTAGATGGGACATTGTGATTTTTATGCACATATGGATTCTTGGATTTATGATTTTTATGTTGTACATCAAAATTGCTTCCAAAAGACTTAGGAATTGTGGATGAATAGGAATAATATGGATGGTTCATATGGATTGGTGTTTGGACATTCTTCAAGTATGTGTGTCTTTGTTGATCTTGATACATGGTAGGGTAAGTGAATGGATAGCTAGGGATGATAGGAATGGTTGATGGGGGAATATATGGACCTAGTATGGATGGAAGGGATGAAGACTTTTGTTTTGGGACATAGGCACCCAAAATGGATTTGGAGGATAGTGGAGGTATGTGGTTGTATTTGAATGGAGGAATATAAGGTGTGAAAGGGATATCAATATCTTTGGAAGGAGCTCCATCGTCAACGTTCTCATCTTTAAGATTTATATTTATACTAATAGGCTCATGAGTAGCTTTGATAGGAACACATTTGATAGGATCAACTAAAGCTTGAAGGGATTTATTATCTTGCAAGGGATTTGGAAGAATGATGGTTTCTTGAGGTGAACATGGAGGAATATGACAAGGAAATGATGGGATAATTTTATCTTGACAAGGATCTTCGAATTGTGTAGCGAAGGTATTTTGCTCTTGATTTTCAATATGCTCATTGGAAGTTATGGAAGGGATATCTTGATCTTGCTTGGGAAGTGGAGAAGATGTGGAACTTGGAAGGGTACTTTGTTCTTGGAACGGAAGGATATCATCTTGAAAGACATGAAAGGATGCAAGGGGATCATCACAAGGTTCAAGGGATATGGGACCTTCATCAAATATGGGAGGGGTTTGTATATAATCTTGATCTTGATCTTTATCAATATTTGTTTCTTTTCTCTTTGGATTATCTTCTTGACATGGAGCCACTTCTAAGGATAAGGTATATGTTTGGATATGTGTAGGGGATGTTTGGAAGAATGGTGTAGGATCCTCTTGAATAGGTATAATAGGCATTGAGGCACATGAAGCTTTGGGTTCTAAGATCTTTGAAGCATGGAAAAGGTCTGCAGCAAGATGTAAGTTAGCTTGGGTTTCTTTTAGAGGTAGCCCTTGAGGGTAGACATAGTTAATGGGAAAAGTATCATCATTAGGCTCATTCTTTGATGGAGGAATTTTGGATAATTGTGGAGCTTTGGGAGATGAAGAAAAGATGAAAGGAATGCTAGTTATGGGAGGGTCTTTGCTAGATAGAGGTTCGGGAGATGGATGAAGGATGAAAGGTGTACAAGTCATCCAGGAAGAAACCTTGTTAGGAGATGGACAAAGGATGAATGGATTACTCTTGCTATATGGAGGTTTTTGAATTAGATCTTGCTTGAGAGCGGTATTTTTCACTCCATATTCTTTATTATCTTGATCACAAATAGGTTTATTATGCAATTTCCTTTGATCTGAGATAACTTTGTTTCTCTGAAATGCTTCTTTTTGTGAGGAGGATGAAGATATGGATGGCCCATCATCATAAAGGAATGGCCAAATTGATCTTAATGATGGCTCTTTAGATAAAGTATCTTTTTTCTTTTCTTCATCCTTTCTTAAAGTTGATGTGTCATAATTATGTGGAAGCTTAGCTCCAGATTGAGCTAAAGTTAGGAAATATGCTTCTTTATCCCAGTCCAAAATTCATTCCATTATTTCTATAAACACGGGATCTTGGGATGCTCTCACAACATCATCTTTAGACACCTCATCACTTTGAAAAGAATAGCTTGATATTAATAAGGGCATTTTATATGATGTATCTCTTTGGTTTTCCTCATTCTTTCTCAAGGTTGATGTGTCATAATTATAAGGAAGTTTAGCTCCTGCTTGAGTGAAAGATAGAAAATATGTGCCTTTATCCCACTTCAAAAGTAATTCCATTATTTCTAGAAACCTGGGACTTTGGGATGCTTCAATAACATCATCTTCAGACACCTCATCACTTTGATTCCTATAGAGATCTTGATCTTGACTTTGATAATTATGCTCCATAACAGGATTGATTTGTTTCTCAAATAGGCTCCTCATTATGGATCAATCCTTCCTTCTTTAATTTCAATCTGATTGGGTTGGTTTGGAATGGGTAAATGGTATTGATCAATTTTTTAAGATTTAAAAATTTTAATTATATTTTGATCAAGTACTTTAGAACTTCTTGTTTGAAAAGTTGAAGACAATCTCAACACACACATCAGTAATTCACCATATCTCTAGATCACTCTAATGTGTATATTCTTGAATGTTTCCACGGGTTTGATCACAAGAAAGACTTCCAAGCAAGCTACCTAGCACAAATTTGGCTTTAAAATGGCTCTATTAGGTAGTTTTTGCTATTTTACCGTTATGTAGTAAGTTTTCCGTTCAAAATAGATCTTAGCCTTTCATCCCCCATGTATGTTAAGGGGCTTCCCACACGCACAAAAGCATGATTTTGCGCAATCCGTTAGGACTACTAGAGGAAGTTTGAAAGAGCTAAAATCCTTTTTGTCATGTACCCCATTAAGGATACCCGCATTTCATTTTATAGTGGGTCGGATTCTTGCGGAAAAAGCAAGTGTATCCTACTTTGGGCTGTCCCTCTCACCGGCCCTTTTAAGGCAATCTCCAGAGGCGAGCCCACTAAGTTTTAAACATGTTCATTTGAAAGCATGAAAAGTGGATTTGGTAGAGAAAGTTTGGGAATTTGATTCACTCAAAGAGTGAAGAGCATATCCCTATTACTTTTCCCTTATCCCAAACACTCACAATCAATTTGGTTCTTTTTCAACCCCGTGACAAAGGGATTCTTAGAATTGAAGTGTTTATTTTTTCCTTTTATGATTAAACTATGTTTTGAACTTTGAAATGCCACAAGCTAAGGGAATGTGCAAGCTTGATGAGAGAAATACCTCAAACGATGCTAGCAAAGGCTAGGTGTATTTTTAAGTAGTATATTTTTCATTTTCTCTCCAAATCCTTCCCTTACCTGAGAAAAACGTTCCCTCCACCAACAAGTTAGTCAACACAAATCCATACAAAGTGAGGGGAAACCAAAATCAAAAAGCTTAAAATGATCAAATTGATTATGCTCTTGATTTATTTTGAACTCAAATATTTGCAAATTAAATCCAAAAGGTGCAAGGTATACTCTAATAGGACAAAATTTTGAGCACTTTTCTGCGACAGAGCCTGTACCTGAGACAGAAAAATGATAGTGAAGTTAGCATACAGTCCTTATTTTGATAAAATAGAGAAAATACAGTTAGGCGACATCATCCAGACTACAGGCAGGATTAAATTTAACAAAGACGTGACTACTTTAACTACGAGCGTCACAAAAAGGGGCTCAAGCGAGATTAAAATAGACAAGTGCGATATTAAATTTTTCAAATGTGTGAAATCTTTAATACATGTGACAACAGCAATTATTCTGATATAATATCAATGCTAAACTAGGCGACATTGTCCATGCTAAACGCGAGATCTAATTTAATAAAGACGTAATTACTTTAACCGCGAGCATCACCAAAAGGGGCTCAAGCGAGATTAAAGTAATTAGGTGCGATATCAAATTAAAATAACGCGTGAATTCTTTATTTCAAGTGACAAATTAATTCATAGAAGTGACATTTAATTAATCCAAGGAGACATTTAAAATACTCAAAGCGAGAAATTAAATGCGAAAGGCAGGAAACTCCCTTTACACCAGGTGTAAAATTATTCCTCGGCCGCAGCTTTTAATTCTATCCAGGCGACATCTAAATGACCAAAGGCATCAGCTACTTGTCCGTGACGCAAGAATTTAATTTCTGTAGGCGTGATTTCTTTCTCCCGAAGCGTGATTCTGCTGGCTGAAAAGCATGATCGTTCAGACTCCAGGTGACATTTTAATTTCCGTGAGTGACATCTCTTTGCTTTAGGCATGATTTCTTTACCGACAGGCATGATTTCTTTCCTGTAACCTGCAAACAGTGAGCAAAATCATGCAATTCTAGCCTAAATTTTACAAATAACATGGAAATTATGATAAATTTGAGGCCTAGAGCCCCACGGTGGGCGCCATTTGTGTGTGAGTGATTTACACCTTTATGAAATAACAAGATTTAAAGAGAATTTACACTATTCAAAGCAAACTAATCTAAATAATGCACAATTAATCTAAATATCTCATGGTTCTCTAAATTGAAGTAGTAAGTGAGGCTCTTAGCTGCAAATCCTCACTAGTGACACTCTAATTATGAGAATTGAACTAAGAATGATATGCAAACTAGATCTAATTATCAAATTCTAGCTCTATTTGATAAGAAAATCTCTAAAATGATCAACAATTTAAGCTAATTATCAATGAAAATGCTAAGTGAGTGGTGTGGATGCAAATTGCAAGAGCTTTGCTGCAATTCAAAGATATGGAGTGGATGAATAATGCCTCAAAATGCCTTCTATTTATAAGATTTTCCCAAGGGTAGGGGGTAGAGTGAGATAACCATGGTTATGCTTGGGTAAGGTCAATTGGCTTTGCTTTGTCCCTAAATGGGGGGACAAACATTTAAATAGTTTCAAAAGGCTGGACCATTTCAACAAAAGTGAGTGATTTGTGTCCATTTTATCTCCTTTTTTGCTTTGTTGAGGGAAATTATGATTTATTAATTAATTAAAGTAATTAAATTTAGCCATGAAGGGTAAGAGGTTCATTTTGATTTTTGCTTTCAACAACTATGTCATTAATTGAATTTAATCAATTTCTTAGTGTTTTTCCCCTTTTCAAGCTTTATTTAATCATTTAATCATTTAATTGAATTTTCCTTTGATTTGAATTTCCTTTGTTCCATTTATTGATTTTTCGTATTATTTTGATGATTTGATTGCACCTTTTGATCGATTTAAGCCTTTGCCCAATTTTCCATGTCTACAATTATTCTTCCAAGTAATTGATATCTAGCTCTCATAACAAAAATAATGTCATGTAGAATAACCATTGATGCTTCTTACAAAAAATTACACCTAGCATATTAGAAATTATTAATGCATTATATCTTTCATTTTATAAAAAATTCACAAAGATGGTGGTTGCTGCTATTTTCTTGCTTCCTTTTTGGTTATATTTTGTTTACTTCTGTATGCTCTATACTCTGATTTTGGTTTTAAGCTCTATGTGGCACCTGGCTAGGTTAATGTTGAACATTTTCAAAACTCTGGTTATGTGGTGCTTGTCTTACTATTTCTTTTTTTTTTTAATCATGGTAGACATTACTGCTTAATGTTGCTTTCTATGGTGATTAACTTTCTATTAATTACATAGTTAGTCTTTTGTTCTTCAGGTCAACAACCCTTTTTTGCTGTTGCTTCTATCAAAAACACACACATTCATCAAATTAATTTTCAAAGGCAGTGTAAGTATACATTTGAAGTAAGAACAAGATACAACAAGCATGTAAAAGCATCAAGTAGTAATCTCACAAACAAGTTCTAAGTGAGTGTGTGAATTATATTACTACCTTTTAGTTTTATAAGGTTAGACTACCTCTCTCCGACAATATTTCCTTTTCTTACGATGTGTCATTCCATCTATTACATTCATAGGAAAAATATGAAAGCATCAATTCATATCATTATCATAATCAAAATCAACATCTAACATTTTCTTAACTCAATGCATTAAGAAATAATTTTGCATAATACCTTAAAATCACAACACAGCACACACATAGCTATTCTTACTTTACCATACCTTGGCATCACATTGAATTGATCACATTATTGGATACTTTATATCAAATTCCATTCATACTCATATATCTATAGTCACAATTTTTTTGGTTCAATTACAATATTAATACTTCATGGAAGAAAATTTTTAATGTTTAATGAGCAAGAGTAAAGATAACCATTTGAAGATCAATACTTGGTCATAAGTAATCAGGTAAAAGCACAAAGTTGTGTCACATTTCAGGCTAACTTATCAGCACAGTTGAATTTGAGTATTTATAACTAAAAATAAAAAAAAATTCAAACATATGGTCTAGCTAGATTCATTGGATAAGTACTTACACATTTCCGATTGGAAATATCTATTAAATGTATGTTTTATGCCAATTTGGGTCCAATTACCCAAAAAATAAAAATATTTCAGAAAAGTGATGTTTCAATAACCCCTACTCTTATAAAAAATATAAAAATACCCCTTTGTAGAGCTCAGAGTCAAGATTATTGCCATATATATTTTATAGTATTTTGATTAGATCTAATATATTATAATTTTAAAATACTGCAAGAATGTAATTTAACATTTGAGAAGATGGTGCTTCAAATAAAGGAAAAAAATAGTAAATCATATCAAAAAATTTAAAACTTATATTTAACACTAAAGGAGAGAGTTCTCTTCAAGAATATGTAATATTTTTTTTCTGAATGGTGTAGATTTGATAGGGAAATTTGATGAGAGATGAAAAGTATTGATTTTAGATAAGTTCAACATTCAGTAGTTATATCAGAGAAAATATACATTTAAAACCAATCTTTCTTCTTTTTTGCACTAGCTATACATGTCATCTATAACATATTTGTATATACTTGTTTGGCGGGAACTAGACCCCATATTTTCAGTATTTTAAAGCAACTAAAAAATGGACTTCAAAAATTAAAAAAATGTGTCAATTCTTGTTCAATTTTTTTTTTAAAATTATGAGCATAAAATTTATCCAATTTTACACATTTCATAAGTTTACATAATCTGCAAATTCTAAACACAAATACCACATTGATGTCGTTAAAGTTGAATTGTTTGTGTGTTGTTAACCTTTTCGTTTATAAAAGTGTAACACAAGTTTGTACTTTAAGCCAATCATGAGAAAATAAATAGTTCATACATACCATCTAATATGCAGTGCTCACTAAATAAATAAATCATCCATGCATAATTGCAATTCACATGTAAAGGTTAGTTGATCCATTTTTCTATTCATGTGACCTAGGCCATCTTACCATCTTGTCACAACAACATCTCAAAATAAATATTAAATCAACTCATCATATTAAATATTTTTTCATTTCTATATCAATGTAAATCAAATATTGTTGCATCTTTAACATAAATATACATTCATAATTCCATCTACATAAATGTTCTTAAGCTAGGCATAAGCACGAGATGTGATCTATTATAGTGCACATCTATGGCCTTCTCACCACGTATTTGTTAATGGTAGTGAATAGAGGTAAAATGGTTTCACCACTATTTAGATAGAAAGGGAAGGGGAAAATATTGAGATCTATTCTCAAACCCAAATTCCCAAAGAAGAGATCCGATTTGATCAACCAAAAAGGCTAATGCACAATCGAATCAATTTATGGAAAAGAGTAGGAAGAGAGAGAAAATCCAATATTTCCCTATGAATGGAATTTATGCTTGGAATATGAAATAATTGAAATACAAATACTAACCTCAAATTAGGACAAATATGGAAAATGTTGAATTTTGATGTCTGTGTACACTTTCGGGAAATCTGAAACCTTTCTTGGACTGGAAATGTTGAGACAAAGAAAACCCAAAAATCTTTCTTCAAGATGGCTCAGCTCGGGTTTGACCCTCATAAAAGGTCAAATACCACATTCTTTATTTGAAGTCTAATTCAAATTATGTTCACATATCCCAGAATTTTGCCGAAAAGGGTATCCAAATTCACTCTCAGATCCAAAATTCCACACCTGTACCTACAAGAAAATGGGGGTTTTTGTTGTATGGGGGGGTTTGCCTTGGTCAAACCCTGATTTGGAATCAACCTTAATATTGAAATTGAAATGGAGAATGCTAGCAAGTAGTAGAAAAGGATCTAACAATGAAGCTATGCAATTCAATAGATATGCAATTATATTTGAAATGTAAACAAGTATATTGATATGAAAGCTTGAACACAACAATAAATGTAAATCAAACCTCCATGATTGTATGCTTGGAGTTCACCTTGGTAAAAGAATGAAATGGATCTTGAAGATGAACAAAGGATCTTGGAGGAAGATCACACCATCATGATGGCTAGATCTAGGGTTTGAATGATAAATCTTGAATGCTTGAACCAAATCCATTCAATGGCTTGAATGCCTGAATCCTTGATCTTCAATGGAGAACTTGGATGGAGAAGAAGACTTGAAATGCTTGAATGGATGCTTGCTTGATCACCTTGAGAGCTTGAGAAATTACTTGAGGATGAAAACTTGATTGTGGATGTTCTCACAAAACTTGATGATGAAAATGAGAGAGGAAGGCCTCCTTTTATAGTGATCTAGGGCACACTCCTCTAGATGGGCCACCTTGGAGAATTAAATCTCAATTAGGTCCTCACCTTTATAAAATATACCTAGATTAAATAAAATTAAAGGATTTACCATCCCGAAACCTGAAATGGCGAACCCAGAGGCGGGAAAATAAATTTCCAGAAAGCCCGAAGCCTGAAAATTAAGGATCTTGAAAATTTGGAGAAAGGGGTCAGTGTCGAGGTTGACCCTGACCTAGTCAGGGTCAACCTAAGACCTTGACCTAGTCAGGGTTGACCTAAGAAATTGACCCTGGTCCTAAATTGACTCAGAACCAAATCAAGAGGTCCCAGGGATGCCCAGAAACCTAGAACTGATGCCAAAACAGGACAGAATGTCAATAATAGACATAAAATCCTATGATTACCGAGATGAAGGATAGGAGGATCCATTTCTAAATCCTACCTAGAAAATAGAGCTATGGAAGAGGGAAATTCAGGAGAATCCTTAAGATCCTAACCCTAATTTCACCTAGAATGAAGTAGAAAAGAAGTGGAAAGCGGGAAGAAAGCCAGATCAAAGAAAAGATCAATTTAAGGCATCCAATATGACCCCAAACCATTTACTCGAAGGGTTAAATTTTCTTAACATGGAAGTGCTTCCATTTTAAGATGATATATTAAGCCCCCACTTTAGCAAGAGTATGGATTTGATGCAAACTCTTGGTAAAGGCGAAGAAAGAGGAGATCCAAGTGGATTCGTAAAGAGATAAAATAACACTTAGCTAAAGGTATGAGCCCCCAGACTAAATATTCTAACTCAACATACACACACGAGGGTATGAAACAATAAAACCAAAAAAACAAGGGTTAGCACTAAATAACCCAAATCAATTAGCATAAGAAACCTCACTAAGAAATATTCCTCATGTTAATATCATATTTGGAAAGCTATCATAAAAGCATAAACGTTTACATAAGAAAGACAAGAGAAACACTATAAATAACATAGCTTTATGATCCTATCCTACTAGCATGAAAGCATAAAAGAAAGAAAGGAGAAAGTGATTACCTCGCCCAGTAAGATGCCCACCTTACCGTGAATCACCCTAGAGGGAGAGCCCAATAGGTTCACACAAACACTATGCTTGTAATTGTAATGCATCTTCTGACAGCTTTTGGAATACCCATAGATCCACCTTCTTGTATCACTATGAATATGAAATGCATGTCTCCTCAGGATTTAGCAACTTATGTGCATTACCATCGAAAGATTTAGCATATAGGTGCATGTCTTTTCAGGATTTAGCAACTTATGTGCGTTATCTTCCAAGATTTAGCATATTTGAAACTGGAAATGCATGTCCCTTCAGGATTTAGCAACTTATGTGCGTTACCTTCAGAGGATTTAGCATATTGAAAAATTTGAAAAATGTGTCTCCTCAGGATTTAGAAACTTATGTGCCTTACCATCAGAAGATTTAGCATATAAATGCATGTCTTTTTAGGATTTAGTAACTTATGTGTGTTACCTTCCAAGACTTAGCATATGAAAAAAAAACAAAAACTATAGTACAAGGGAAGCCCTATATATGCCCCCCTCCTTAATATGGAAAAACATACTATTTTGACATGTTAAGGAAAGAAAGAACAAGGATAAAGCCTTCTTCAGCATCAAGACAATATCCACAAACAACACTTAGTCTAAGCCAAGAAGGTCACAACTCCTATGAGGTCATGGAAGGGACAAATGTAAAGAGATATCATGCAATAAATGAAAAGAAAGTAACCCTTATGAGGGATAGCACACTATTCAGTTTCCAAGGTGAGAGATATATCAACCATGGAAACCCAATGTCAAACAATAAAATAGGTTGTGATCAAGGACAAAGATCCTCAATGCAAACCAATAATTTTATGTATGACTGGATATCACATAATAGATAAATAATGCTTACCCAAGGAAAGAGGTGAATCTCAGAAAGATAGAAAAGAAAGAGATGACATCCTTGCCCCCCAACGTAGGACACAGATTGAAAAGGATACCTACTTCACAATGCAAGGAGATATCTTGTTTACAATAATTTACACCATATTCTTAGCGAGGGGTATTGACCCCTACATCCAAGAGCAGAGATAATCATGAAAAGGATATGTCACTCATGGAAAAAGGATCCTCAAATGAA
Source organism: Chamaecyparis obtusa (assembly GCA_027943335.1). Lineage (NCBI taxonomy): Eukaryota > Viridiplantae > Streptophyta > Pinopsida > Cupressales > Cupressaceae > Chamaecyparis > Chamaecyparis obtusa. The sequence goes on from BSBK01014163.1 coordinate 63,854, forward strand.
AGAGATCTTATCAACAAGACCCCCACCAAAGAGGAGTGCTTTAGATAAAATATCAGCTTTCAAAGGCAGGAACAAAGATTCAACCATTAAGCCTCTTGCAAAGAAGATGAAAAGGAATCTTTGGATTGAGGGAAACAACTCTAACACCAAAGCAAGGGTGAGAGTTTATAAAGAACATAATTTGAAACATAGAGAAGAACTGATGACCTAGGACAACAACTTCTCATGTAAGAAGGTTATCTATAGTGAACACATCTATCAATATGATGAAATAATATTGCAATATAAACAAATACCACTAAGCTAAGGAAAGCTGCTCCCTAGACAAAGAAAAAGAAAGAGGTACCTTACCCCCCAGAGATAGAGACAAGGGATACCTTTGGAAATCAAATGTCTTAGAAAAGATATCTTGAAAAGCAAAGATAGATTCTATGGATGATTAAAAACATAATGCAAAGCCATAGAAAAAGAGAAGAGAAAGAATAGCTATTAAGCCCCAAGAAAAGACCTAATGGATCCTAGGAGACTGGATGAAGATGCACCTCTTGCCCCCCAGTCATAAGACAAGAGGAGAAGAACAATTATATTATATCTAAAGGAGGGGAATCCCCTATATCAAAATTATGAAGAAATTGTAAAATTGCACGAGAATGAGATATAATTCCTAAAGAAGCTCTTTCTCTAACATATGCCTTGAAATGTTTACAATCAGCCAGTAAATGTTTGTTACTATAATGAAAAGGACATTTGTATTTGTATAGAGCATCTATCAGCATAGGTCTAAAGATTTCTTTCTTGGAATTCATTAGCTCAACATATACCTTCTTAGCAATTTCTTGTCGAGTATTAGGGTTATCTAGAATAGGTGTGGGGAGAGGAGGACAATGTTTAGCATCACCTACCTTAACTTGAGATTTTGAACACCCAACACCATACATATTCGGTTTAGGGGGTAGATGAATAGGAAACCTAATATCATGCTCATTAATTCCTAGCCCTAAACCTTTATAACCTTGTTTAGTCACCATATTATATCCAGTAGTATATATATTATGTAAATCTTCTACAGGAGGTGATTGTTTATCATGCTCATGAGTAAAGGTTGTATAAGGTGGAATAATAGGTTTGGTAGAAGTGTCTATACCCTTTCCTTTAATATCATCATGAATAAGAGGAGAAGGTAAATCAAAGAAATCTTGCACATTCGCATCCTGAACGAGAGCTTGAATCCCATCATAAGTATGGGAAGAGCGAGGATTAACAGATGGAGAAGTAGGTATCAGAATAGGAAGATTAAGATTAAGATTAGGATTGATAGGATTAGGATTAGGATTGATAGGATGAGGATTGGGAAAATTATGAGGTGGTGTGTCATCTACCCAATTCTTCACATAATCCAAAAGATGAATAAGGGTACCACATAAATCTCTAACAAACATTTTAAATGTAGGCAGACTAGTGTCGGTCAACTTTACAAAAGCATAGGCAAGAGCAAAGTGAAGGGTCATCAACATAATAAAATGAATAGTACTTTCATAAACATCATACGTATGATAAAGAGATGCTAAAAGAAGAGTAATGAAGAACATAACTACACACCAAAACATCTTAACAATCGTCATAGAAAATGAAATGCAAGAAATATTTTTGGATTTTATTGAATATATAATGTTTTTTTTGTATTTTCAACTAAACCTAATGTAAACGGAAATCCAACACCAAAAAGAAAGAGAGTAAGATTGTTTGGTTCACCAAAATGAATAGAGGTAAAATGGATTCACCACTATTTAGATAGAAATGGAAGGGGAAAATATTGAGATCTATTCTCAAACCCAAATTCCCAAAGAAGAGATCCGATTTGATCAACACAAAAGGCTAATGCACAATCGAATCAATTTATGGAAAAGAGTAGGAAAAGAGAGAAAATTCAATATTTCCCTATGAATGGAATTTATGCTTGGAATATGAAATAATTGAAATACAAGTACTAACCTCAAATTAGGGCAGATCTGGAAAATGTTGAATTCTAATGTCTGTGTACACCTTCGAGAAAATTTGAAACCTATCCTAGACTGGCAATGCCGAGACAGAGAAAACCCAGAAATCTTTCCTCAAGATGGCTCAACTCGGGTTTGACCCTCATAAAAGGTCAAATACCACATTCTTTATTTGAAGTCTGATTCGAATTATGTTTGCAAATGCCTGAAGTTTGCCGAAAAGGGTATCCAAATTCACTCTCAGATCCAAAATTTCACACCTGTACCTACAAGAAAATGGGGGTTTTTGTTGTATGGGGAGGTTTGCCTTGGTCAAACCCCAGTTTGGAATCAAACTTAATATTGAAATTGAAATGGAGAATGCTAGCAAGTAGTAGAAATGGATCTAACAATGAAGCTATGAAATTCAATAGATATGCAATTATATTTGAAATGTAAACAAGTATATTGATATGAAAGCTTTAACACAACAATAAATGTAAATCAAACCTCCATGATTGTATGCTTGGAATTCACCTTGGTAAGAGAATGAAATGGGTCTTGAAGATGAACATAGGATCTTGAAGGAAGATCACGCCATCATGATGGCTAGATCTAGGGTTTGAATGATAAATCTTTAATGCTTGAACCAAATCCATTCAATGGCTTGAATGCTTGAATCCTTGATCTTCAATGGAGAACTTGGATGGAGAAGAAGACTTGAAATGCTTGAATGGATGCTTTCTTGATCACCTTGAGAGCTTGAGAAATTGCTTGAGGATGAAAACTTGATTGTGGATGTTCTCACAAAAATTGATGATGAAAATGAGAGAGGAAGGCCTCCTTTTATAGTGATCTAGGGCACACTCCTCTAGATGGGCCACCTTGGAGAATTAAATCTCAATTAGGTCCTCACCTTTAGAAAATATACCTAGATTAAATAAAATTAAAGGATTTACCATCCCGAAACCCGAAATGGTGAACCCGGAGGTGGGAAAATAAATTTCCTAAAAGCCCGAAGCCTAAAAATTAAGGATCTTGAAAATTTGGAGAAAGGGGTCAATTTCGAGGTTGACCTAAGACCTTGACCTAGTCAGGGTCGACCTAAGACATTGACCCTGGTCTTAAATTGACTCAGAACCAAGTCAAGAGGTCCCAGAGATGCCCAGAAACTTAGAACTGATGCCAGAATAGGACAGAATGTCAGGAATAGACATAAAATCCTATGATTACTAAGATGAAGGCTAGGAGGATCCATTTCTAAATCCTACCTAGCAAATAGAGCTATGGAAGAGGGAAATTCAAGAGAATCCTTAAGATCCTAACTGGTACAGGAGCACCTCTCCAAACACCTAAGTCCACCTTGGAACCAAATGGAGGTAGTGGATCTAAAGAATTTCTAAAAGTAAATTGATATATATTGAGGCCAATAATGGAAATATCTAATAAACAATTTAATTTAAATATTATAAGTCCTAGAAGTCCTGGCAAAGGACTTAGGACCAAAACAATGTAAGGGTGGCCAATAGTGCCAAATGGGATCTAAAGTTGTTTAGGGGAGTCAATTAGATCCTAGAAGAAATAATAAATTAATTGGGATATAAGTTCATAGGTTTTTAATATTAATATGCAATCAAATGTAAGTTGGAAATTCAAATATTTGAATTCCAACGGTTATGAGCATTTAGGAGGGAAAATGGTGTTTTAATGTTTTTAGACTTATCTAAGCCTTCCAACCAACCCAGATTGGTTGAGGAAGTTGATAGGAAGTTTATTTAATGCTTGGAAGAGAGAATGGTATGAACTGGAGATGAAATGTATAGTTTTCTACTCAAAATGGCAATAAAATTCAGAATTTCATAACTTTCCATTGCATGCTTTGATCTCTATTTCATTCCATTCATTTTGTTGATTCTTGGAATATATATTAGGGTTTTATAAGACATGTTTTTATTCTTTGAAGTATTATTTATTCCATTTCAATCAATTTGGATTGACTGTACTCACTAAATCTCTATTTTTTCTTAAGTAGTTTGATAAATTCTTCAATGTGAAAGCATCATTCCATGAATGTGACTGTTTTTCCTCATGGAATGATGCATATTTAACATGTAAAAAATTTTATTAACATTATATGTTTCTGAAGACTTGATTTGATATGGTGATCACCAAGAATAGTGAAGAAAACCTCATGAAATTGTTTGCGAGAGTGTAGCAGGAGGAGTTTGGCCTTAAGGAGGACATGTTTTTATTTGGAAAATAAAAATTAAATGTCAAATAAGTGGTGAATCCTGAAGGAGGGGTTCTGGAAGTGTGTTTTGGGTCATTTTCTAGAAGGCCCTAGTTTTCGGAGCCATTTGGTGAGGGATTTTGAGTTTGACCATATGGGAATTTTTTGGGTGAAACCCAATACCATAATACTTTGTTTTGGGGTATATATAGGTACTTCTAAAATTTATAGTGTGTGGAGATAAATATGTTTTGTAGTTCCTTTGTAAAGTGGCCCAATTAGGCCTAGTGGCAATACTAGAGTCAGCAATTTTATGCATAGCTGGTCCAAAAGAGTAATAATCCATTTTAACATATGTTGTGTAACTTCCAAATGGGTATCTTAATCCACAAATTAATTTTCAATTTTTTTGTAAAGTCTGGTCCAAAAGTCCAAAAATCAGGAAACACAAGGCTACTAGGCAAGATTGCTTGGGGTTAGTAACTCATTTTGAGATATCTGATCAAGTGGCTTAAAGGGAACTTGTAACCAGTCAAGAAAAGTTTTTTTGGGTTTTTTGGGACCCTAGGAAGTCTTTTGGTTGGCCTTGTGTCATTTGGAAGTCATTTGATCTCTTGGAGCAAGTGGATTCCCTTGGGTACACGGTGAGACCTTGGGATTGTTTCACAAGGTGTAGATTCTTGTTGTCCAATTTGTGGAGTTCTTCAAGCCTCTGCATCAATTGGTATCAAAGTCTAGGAGCATCCTAGGTGAAGGTTTGAGGAGTTTCTTTTGAGATCTTTTCTTCAGAGATGTCAGGAGGAGAAGAAGAGGAGATCCCACAGAGGGTCACTAATGCTGAACTTGCTAAGTTGGTAAGAGAGCAGATGGCCAAAAATGGAATGTTAAGACTAGAAGTAAAGAGCTTGACAGACCTTGTGGACAAACAAGGAAATGAAGAAGACCATGAAGATGAGGAAAGATTTGCAGTAGCAAGAGATGAACCTGTTGATCCTGAGGATGCAAGATTGGAAAGAATCTTGAAAGCACTAAAGCTTGGAGACTCAAAGGTAAAATTTGAACTTCCTATGTATGATGGAAGGATGGATGATGAACTTTTATTGGATTGGTTTAGTGCTCTTGAAAATTGCTTTGATTGTGATGATGTTGAAGATAGAATGAAAGTTAAGATTGCTAAGTCTAGAATGAAAGGACATGCATTATTATGGTGGGATAACTTGCAGGCTGACAGGATGAAGAAGGGTTGGTCTAAGATCTCATCATGGCCAAGAATGATGGAGAAGATGAAGGAAAAGTTCCTTCTTGAAGACTACAAATTTCAGTTATATAAGAGGATGCAAGGACTAAGACAAAAGGACATGGATGTCTCAAAGTATACAGAGCAATTCCACAAGCTTGACATCCGGGCATCTCATGATGAAGATGTGGAAGAGAAGGTGGCTAGATATCTTGGAGGATTGAAATATAATATCCAAGATGAGATGAGTATGGTTACACCTAGAACCTTGGAGGAGTGCTTCAAATTGGCTATGAAAGTTGAGGATAAGCTTAGGAGAAGGCAAGAGAGGCAAGGTAATCCAAGAGGACAAACAAGTAAGGGAAAGGGAGTGAATCCAAGCCAAGGGAAGAATGAGAAAGAAAAAGATAAAATCTTAGATCAGAGAGGAGAACAAAAGGATGGTAGAGGAAAGAATTTTCTTGGGAAGTGCTACAAGTGTGGTGAACAAGGGCATCCATTCTACAAATGTCCTGAAAGAGAGGCTAGGAAGAATGAAAGGAGAGTCAATATAGCTCAAGAAGAGGAAGATACCAAAGACAAAGAAGAAAATGTTGTTCTAGAACCTTATACAGAGGGATATTTTCTCATGGTGAGGAAGGGAGCATACATGCAACAAAAAAAGAAATCAGAGGTATCAATTTTCAGAACCAATTGCCAAAGTTATGGTAAGATTTGCAAGATGATAGTTGGTTTTGGTTCTTTGATAATTTTGTGTCTTATGAGATGGTGAATAAACTGAATTTGCACACATTTCCAATTGACAGACCATATAGAGCATCATGGGTCAGTAATGATCAAAACATTGTCATAAAGGAACAAGCATATGTTGATTTCTCTATTCGGATATATAATGATAGGGTCTTGTGTGATGTGGTCCCTATGACTTGCTATCATGTCATTTTGGGAAGACCATGGAAAGCCTCAAGGTATACCATTCATTATGGATTGGAAAATGTTTATGTTGTGCACAAGGATGGAAAGACTTATACTCTCACACCCCTACCCAACCATGTTACTAATGAAAGTAGGAACATAATTGTGTTTGGTTCTAAGACTTATGTTGATTTGCAGAGGAAAGAAGTACAGGGATCTATAGCATCAGATCATAAGAAAAGGACCACTTTGCTGGTCATGAAATTAGAAATTTGTGACAGTCACAATGCATTGATTGTTAAGCAACAAATAGAGAAGAATAAAGGAGTTATGATGCGGACTATGTGGTGTCCTATGGTATCACCAAGGAAGGGTGATAGTGCCATTACCATTGAGAACAATATAAGGGGTCTAATTGATCCTAAGATAAAGATGAAGGGGCAGTTTGTGCAGCCACAAGTTGACTGTCCTCAATCAGCAATAAACAAAGTTGCCTTGGGTGGTGACAAGAACAAGGATTTTTCTTTTGTTTCTAATGCTTTGAATGCAGGTACTACTCATATGAAGGGTACTAGGTTGCAGATGAAGAGTTGCAGACATCCATCTAGGAGCATGGGTGGCAAAAAGACATCTTTCCTTTACTCTTGGGACAAGAGTCATTTTGGAGGTGGGGTGTATGGTGCAGGACCACCTCTCCAAACACCTAAGTCCACCTTGGAACCAAATGGAGGTAGTGGATCTAAAGAATTCAAAAAAGTAAATTGGGATATATTGAGGCCAATAATGGAAATATCTAATAAACAATTTAATTTAAATATTATAAGTCCTAGAAGTCCTGGCAAAGGACTTAGGACCAAAACAATGTAAGGGTGGCCAATAGTGCCAAATGGGATCTAAAGTTGTTTAGGGGAGTCAATTAGGTCCTAGAAGAAATAATAAATTAATTGGGATAGAAGTTAATAGGTTTTCAATATTAATATGCAATCAAATGTAAGTTGGAAATTCAAATATTTGAATTCCAATGGTTATGAGCATTTAGGAGGGAAAATGGTGTTTTAATGTTTTTAGACTTAACTAAGCCTTCCAACCAACCCAGATTGGTTGAGGAAGTTGATAGGAAGTTTATTTAATGCTTGGAAGAGAGAATGGTATGAACTGGAGATGAAATGTACAGTTTTTTACTCAAAATGGCAATAAAATTTAGAATTTCATAACTTTACATTGCATGCTTTGATCTCTATTTCATTCCATTCATTTTTTTGATTCTTGGAAGATATATTAGGGTTTTATAAGACATTTTTTGATGCTTTGAGTATTATTGTTTCCATTTCAATCAATTTGGATTGACTGTACTCACTAAATCTCTATTTTTTCTTAAGTAGTTTGATAAATTCTTCAATGTGAAAGTATCATTCCATGAATGTGATTATTGTTTCTCATGGAATGATGCATATTTAACATGTACAACATTTTATTAACATTATATGTTGCAGAAGAGTTGATTTGATATGGTGATCACCAAGAATAGTGAAGAAAACCTCATGAAATTGCTTGCTAGAGTGTAGCAGCAGGAGTTTGGCCTTAAGGAGGGCATGTTTTTTTTTAAAAAAGAAAAATTAAATGTCAAATAAGTGATTAATCCTGAAGGAGGGGTTCTAGAAGTGAGTTTTGGCTCATTTTCTAGAAGGCCCTAGTTTTCGGAGCCATTTGGTGAGGGATTTTAGTTTGACCATATGGGAAGTTGATGGGTGAAAACCAATACCATAATCCTTTTTTTTTGGGTATATATAGAAACTTTTGAAAGTTATAGTGTCTGGGGATAAATATTTTTTGTAGTTCCTTTGTAAAGTGGCCCAATTAGGCCTAGTGGCAATACTGGAGTCAGCAATTTTATGCACAGTTGGTCCAAAAGATTAATACTCCATTTTAACATATGTTGTGTAACTTAAAAATGGGTATCTGAATCCATAATTTAATTTTCATGTTTTTTGTAAAGTCTGGTCCAAAAGTCCAAAAATCAGGAAACACAGGGCTACTAGGCAGGATTGCTTGGGGTCAGTAACTCATTTTGAGATATCTGACAAGTTTTTTGGGGTTTTTTTGGACCCTAGGAAGTCTTGTGGTTGGCCTTGTGTCATTTGGAAGTCATTTGACCTCTTGGAGCAAGAGGATTCCCTTGGGTACATGGTGAGACCTTGGGATTGTTCCACAAGGTGTAGAATCTTGTTGTCCAATTTGTGGAGTTCTTCAAGCCTCTGCATCACTAACCCTAATTTCACCTAGAATGAAGTAGAAAAGAAGTGGAAAATGGGAAGAAAGCTAGATCAAAGCAAAGATCAATTTAAGGCATCCAATATGACCCCAAACCACTTACTCAGAGGGCTAAACGCTCTTAACATGGAAGTGCTTCCATTTTAAGATGATAAAAGTAGGTAAAAAGAAAGATATTTTAAACCATGGCTTAGGCACTTTTCTGCCCAACCACAAACTTTAAACTTACTTGGGATTCTACCTACTCTTATAATTCCAAACCGTGCAATGTCTAGGAGCCTAGAAAAATACAAAATGGTAGGGGGTATCTGGTGCAACATGATTTACTTTCATGAAATCCCTACCATTAATACGTAATGCCTAACAATCAAGATATGGAAGAGAGTTTGTTACTATAGAATTATTGTGTTAATAATTCTTGCTAGAATTGTTTATATCATTCTTATGAACCACTCACTTTGGTTAAAGCCTTTAATATAGTAGTGAACTTGAGAAAGTGAATCACCATCTTTGTTTCCCTTTAGCTTATCCATATTTATAACCCTTACCAAAAGATAATCTTTCAAAATGCACATACATAGTAAGTAAAGGATGCAAACTCATGCATAATATTCTATTTTTGTTTCATATAATAATGAATTAAACAAAAGCATGAAAATCATACAAGTCATGTATCCAAAGGAATTAAGCCTTTTGTCAAGAGAAATTTCATAATTCTAATATGAGATCTAATAAGGGTTACATCATAAGTTATCATATACGAAAAAGGGGGTGTTGACCATTCTACAAAATAATTCTAGTTCATCTTCATCAAGAGATGCAGACCTAAGTCTGTTTAACATCAAATACATAAATTTACTACATCAAGTGTAAATGCCTCAAATATGATTTCATGAAATGCCTCATGCATAAATACCCATGTGCCAGTAATATTGTACTAGGGTCATAGTTCTTTTATGATGGACTCCATCTCAGGACTATCCATGCAATGCTCCTCGTAGCATCAAAACATATTGATCAAGGTTAATTATTTCATGTAATGCATATCTAATATTTACAAACATATTTAGTAAAATTTACATTGAGCATTTCATAACTACTAAAACTTATTTCAAGAAAATATGAATGCAAGAATAACAATAGTATGTTCTTCTCTATCTACTCCCTTGTACATTATATCAATGTTCCACATTGAATATGATAGATAATATCACTTCACATCACAAGACTGGAAATATAGAACACACATCCTAGCCACCTCATGATCATAAGAAATCTCAAAATAAAATTTCACAAATTTACATTCAAAATCTTAAAAGTGGTGTGCAAAAATAATAGAAATAATGTGAACAAGAACCACATTTTATAGATAAACAAAGAAAATTTGGTGGCTACATAATCAAAAAAAACTTTAAAAAAATTCATGGTAGAACTTCATCACTTTTAAATTTCGTCAAATCTTAAAATAAAATAACCAATTGAAAATTAAATCACATATATACAAAGTGACTAACACTAGACACAAAGAGAGAGTAGAAGCTACATGACACCTTGCATCCAAGGTGTGGTAAAGTACATGACCAAACAACTAGAAAAATGTATTTATGAAGGATTACATCTCTATGTAATAGCACATTCCATTGGTTCATGCAACATAGCATTGATAATTCTATCTTTTCTTTTTGCAATCTCATCCAATGTAAAATGAGACCTTGTATGGTTTTGAGTCAAGAGAGTGTTGTAAAGGTGAGTCCTTGTCATTTGAACTACCCCTAATTAACTCCCATGTAAATTAAAAATAGTTTATAAGGTCATTGGTGGTGGTTACAATCATCCTCATGGTGTTAAATAAGATCATGTATTGAAGAAACATAGAGGTTAACTCTCTCTCTCTCTCTCTCTCTCTCTCACACACACACACACACACACACACACAAATCAATTGGTTTAAAGGGAAAATATTTCAAGAAAATAAAAATAGTCAAACATGGAATTAACTTTGTTGATTATCAACTTCACAATAAGGTGTTTCAATATAGCCACCTAGTAGTTGCTACCTCCATTTGTCTCCATCTAGTTAAATCTCAATGTGGATATCGTAAGTGGAGACTAGATAGTGATGATCATGAGAGAATATTGAATGTTCTCCATGAGCATTATGAACCACTTGAGATGGTCTATAGCTGTATCATAATATAGTTTGCATATTTCATATTTTGGGACTTGATCTATATTTATGATGAATATAATAAAAGTTATGAATATACTCTAAAATATGATATATTATAAGTTAGATTGATATAAGTTTTGTTGTTTGAGCTTTATAGATGTTAAGTCTTATATATGTGTTAAGATTAAACATTCAAACTGTTAGGATATAATATATTCTTTGTTGATATTAAATATTTTTGAATTGTTACTTTAAATTATTAATATATGTTTTAAATTGACTGTTACTTCAAATATGCACATTAAGATTAAATATTTAAATTTTTAGGATATAATGTACATGTTAAGGTTAAATATTCTTTGTTACTTAAATAAATTATATATTTAAATTTTTACTTGATTGACATACATTTTATTTTATTATTTTTTATTACTAGTAAAAACATGTTTTGGGGGGACCTGAAATCCCCAAAAAATTAAAATGAAAGATTAGACATTAAGCCCACCAAAAAGAAACTGGGTTGTATAAAACAACCCGCTAGCAGACCCAAATCCTAGCAACAAAACTAGCTGAAAAACTAGTAACCAAAAAAGGACACCCGACAATAGAAACATAGACAAAAATAGCAAACACAAAACAACAAGAAACTAGGAAAACTCTAGTAGAGTTGCCTCCGTGTCTTTTTTAACATTAGACATCTTCCTAATCGTAGCATTGAGATCAGAGAGCTCTAGAATCCTATCCTGAATCTTCTTCTTCTTAGAAGACCTGGTACACATGCCCAACCCAGTCTAGTCCTGTTCATCATCTTTGGTATCTTCAATCTTCATAGGGGACCCCACGTTCAGCTCATGTTTGATATTATTGATGAACTCAACCCAAGTCCCCATAAATAGATTGTTGTCCAAGATAAGCTTCTTGAGGGTAGACTCTATTTTATCCACTTTGTCCAGCAACAGACTCATCTTCTTGTTGTCCATGTTGTCCATGGCTTTGTCTACCCAATTAGAACTAGACTCCAACCTCTCCTAGATATTATCAACTTTAGCAGTAAGGGCTCTAAAGAAGACTCAAAGTATTAATTTCATGAAAAACCCATTTAACTACACAGAGGGAGTACATAAACATAGCTTTTTCTATTTGTAGGACTCCAAATAGGGGATCAATTTTATCCTCTAGGTCTTCATTTTGAAGCTGGACATTTCTCTCCTGCATGTCAAGAACTTTCAGGAAAGGAATATTTCTAGAAGAGGAACATTTTACTTGATTGTTAAATTATGTGTACTTGAGTGATTATATCTATTGACATCCATTTCTTGTTACTTCAAATATGCAAGTTAAGATTAAAGATTTAAATTCTTAGGATATAATGTACATGTTATGATTATCTAATCAAATCATCTAATCTAATCATTTAAACATCATCTAATCAAATCATTTAATATCATCTCATGTAAATATTTAACATCATCTAATCATTTCCCTAAACTAGAGAGTCATCAAGACATATGCAAACAGAGTGACCCTCTAACCGAGACTCATGAGTATCCTCTAGCTGTGATGTACCAATTGACCCCTACAATTTTATTACAACATTTGGGTATATACACACATATTTAATTATGTAGACTATTAATAATATATTAATTTAGACAAGTACATGTACACACATTTAAAAGTATATTTAAAACGTACTTGAACACTAGTATGTGTCACATCCATGAAATATCTCCTACCAACATGCTATGATCCCAGATTGTAGGTAGTAAGCTCTGCTAATTATACCTATAAAATATTATACATGCACAAACATTAGTACATGCGTGAATACAATTAATTATTCATCAAGTGTATATTGATGTAAAAAATAAATTAAATTAAATACCTAGGTCTCAAGAGTAGGAGGATAATCACCATGCACCAGGGTGTCATTGACAGAAGTTGCATCACCCATACCATCTTTGACTGTCTTAAGCCTCTCTAGTAATGAAGAGTGCAGGGGGTATGTAACTAAGATGAGAGTGGTGTAGACTCAGTAGGATGCAAAGGCATATCCATTAATTATCCTATATCAGTGCCAACCTTAACTTGACTCAACCCTCATAGCTAATCCTCAAATTTATCTACTCCTTTAGTGGTGATGCAAACATCTCCAACTTATATCCCTACCTCTACATCAGAGTCTTGTTTTGAGTAATGTGCTAAGAATTGTGATGACTATTGTGCAAAGTGCTAAGTTGAATGGTGTGTAGAGTGTTGCGTAATGTGATGTCCATGACTCGATGGCCTGTCTTGGTTTGTACAAAGTACAGGGCCATGTGCAATAATAATGACATCTCTGACAGACTGTACCAATATCCTCTAGAATTCTAAAATATAGGAATATGACTACAAAAGATTGTCCAAAAATAAAGCGCCACATCCAAGTGATTGTGTTATCATGAAAACTCTCGTATATCTCTCGGTTTAAGAAGACATGCGAAACTATATTCCGTGTCACTTGATCCGACTACAACACTAGAGGATGCCTGAGAAGAAGATCTTGATCAAATGGTTCTAGTAATAATATATCTTCCCAGTGTGTCAGAAGTAATGAGACTAGCTGCAGATACAATCTAACTTATCCTATTAGCTACTTCCCTCTATGAAGCAATGATAACTCTATCAATAGTAGCAGCCATAATTGGTTTCACTATTGGATTCATCTACCCAACCAACTATCTATGAGTAAGTACAACTCGATCATAATTAGTAACTCTACCATGTCCCTAACCAAAATATCATTGAAGATCTAAATATTTGACGTTGAGTCCCAGACGGAACTCAACATATAACTATTGGGTAAAAT